>JAATLQ010007587.1:0-11762 GCA_013421005.1 Heliconius erato x Heliconius himera | reverse complement strand
AAAAATTAAAATAAAATAAAAAAAATTAAAATAATAATAAATAATTTTAAAGAATGTACAATAAGTCTTAGACTTGGATTAGAACACACGGCGAGGCGATTTGTTAGAGCGATGCACTACCACAGGGGCTGCTGTTAAGCTTTTAAGCAGCTTCGTAAATTAGTCTCTATAGATTGGACGCTAAAATACATAACACAGGTTTAGGTGAGTTCAAAGGTCAACATAGTCGTGTCCAACGGTTCACTAATGAACAAAGAACTTTTAGATTTGCGTATATCACTTCAAACACTTAATTTACACGATTTTTTTCCGCACATTGTTAACCAGTTTTTTCATTTTGTGATATAGTTTAAATTAGCACAAATTTTCACTAAAATATGCACTTATTGTATTTTTAAACCACAAATTTTAACGGAGCTTCTTTAAACGTGTGTACATTCTCCGGACGCGCGGAGGGGGATGAATAAATATTTAATATCCTCTTGTGGGGATTGCAACCACAACCAAACGATTTTACACTCACACTTTGTTCCCCTGCGCCACAACCGGCTATATAATATTTTTTATTTTATAATAAAATAACTAAGAAACACTCACTCCAATATCGTAAATTAAAAAATAAATAATAAAACCATAGTCTTGTCTAAACTATTAAGCCTATAATAAATCTCTTATGGCGCGTTGCAAATTGGATGCGAAACTTCGTACATTATCTTAATTGCATAGCCGCATACTCCACGATGCCGGGACGTGATTAATTTAATTCACCTAGTAATTTTGTTTCATATAATTTCTTCGTTAAGTGAAAAATTAAGAAATAATTGCAAAGGAAAAATGAGAAGTTGTTGTGATCTATGGATGTGATATTACACGTTGGTTGTACGTTCAAATTTGATTTCCTGTTTTTATTTTATATTTTTAGGCATTTGCCGCATACAGGTAGAGTTGGTAGTTAATTTTTTTGTGTTAATACCCTCCGTTGTTTACTATCCGCTATCCAATATTGTGTGTTAAGTGACGGAATTCAACACTGCGTCTTATCTTAGTTTTAAGCCTCACGATGTTTCACACTTTTCGCAATATCTTCAAAACCTCACCTTGAAGGATCAGTCATTACCCTAGATGGAATTCGAACCTACAATCATAATTTTTACAGCCAGATACTACCCTACTGTACAAAAAATTGCGATTTATTTTTGCTAAAATATAAAAGTAATCATGTTTCAATGTAATTAAATTATTTTTCTTATAGAAGTGGAAAACAGTGTTTATATTAATATTGAATTTTCATACAAACCTTGGAGATTAATTGGCTAGCGCTAGAGTATCCAAGCGGATTTAAAAAATGCTACGTCCAGATTTTTTGCGAGATTTCAACATTTTCATCCATGTTTCTAGAGAATAGCAATAGAGGTAGCGTTTCGGTGCTTGACTATAAGTACCCGTACATATAGGTGTTGCGGCTTCGATATCAATTAATTATATATATATTTTTGCTCTGGTATTTATTACCAGAGCAAAAAAATATACACAAAAATATACAAAGCTCAGCTTTGAGGTCCGCCAATCAACAACCAACATCTTAAAAATGGAGCGGTGAGTGCAGAACGAGGTGTCTCAATATTAGGTTCTCTCTATATATCATGCTATATGCAGTATACAGCGTGAAGCAAAAGAAAAACAAAATTTAAAAGAAAATTTCGAAAAATCACAATTTGTTCTATAAATATAAAAAGACAGTGACCATAAGCGGATAGAGCTGACTTTAACATAAGACTGAAACTTTGTAACATAATATTTTGTAGCGCTCCTCCGCTACGTGTATACGAGTGGAGGCAGCCACCAAAAATGGAATCACTGAATATAAAACGAGTAATGAAAATTTTATTCGTTACAAAATTAAATTAAATTTTACTCTATCGTGGCATGTTCAAACAAATCTAATATCACAGATGTGGTTACGGATCCAATCATTATATTTTTCCGTTTTCCCTACACTAATAAAAATTAAATAAATGTGCTATTTAAATCGTGATATCTACATTTGCAGGATGTAGATTCCGTAGCACAAAACAAAAAAAGGAATCTTATCATCATCACGTCGTTCTCGGCTACCTGTCTATCTGTCGGTCCTTCTGTCTGTCTGCACGTTTGTTAAAACATGTTTACTGTAAAATACGCGCTCTTATAATAGATATTTTTCATGATTTTTCTGCATTGTCGTGACTGAACTAATTGATAATTGAAGTTAATTCATTTCCTTAATGTTGCATTTAATTTTACGGGTTATTTTTAGTTAGTTATTTTATTGTACGGGTGATTGTGGATAACCACATAAGAAGAAATCATATGTTGATAATGACAAATTTCCAAGTAGTGGGTTGTTTTACTTAAATGAATGTTTGACACGGAACCCGTCTTGACGAAATTACATACTTACCACATCATAGTCTCAATTTCAAAAACATATGGTCCAATAATATCTCTAGTACGTTTGTTCATCGGCAGTTACATGTTGGTTCTCCAAAGAAACATGACAATTTTGACCAATTAAAATGCTGCAGACATACTTTAACGCTTATAGATGTAATAAGCGTTAAAACCTTCTAACTATCGGGACATTGTTGAGTGGCGGAACTCAACGCCGAGCTTTGTTACCACAACGACGAAATGAAAAATCATCGTGTTTACAACCAGACGATGTCCCACGCCACGAAACTTCAAAGATACATACGAGTATCACTTTAAAATATTTTAATAATTCATTTTAAATTGTCAGATGAAATTGGCTATAATACGTCAGACAAAATTCGAGATAAATAATGTACAATGGCGGTTTATTAACAAATAAAAGCCATATTATACGACTAGCATAAAATACTTAATGGTTTTCTAGAGAGACCACATACATAATGTGTGTTTTGTAGTTTGTATGACACATACATATATATATACGCCGCTTTAATAAAAGATCTGACTTCTCAAAGCTCTGACTATAAAGAAAATTGATAAATCCTATTACTTTCTTTTTTATTGCTTGTTCTAAAAAGTCCGAATACGTATGATATTTTTATTAAAAAAAATCTTTATTAGCACAGTTTTTTCTTACATAGAGGCCAGTCGTAGCGCAGGTGCACAAAGTGTAAATGTCAGCGAGACTGGTTGTGGTTCAATTCCCACTCGAGGAAATGAAATGATTATTTACATTTATTTTTTTCTTGGCTTCTTGCCAGAACTTGAGAGATTCTTGTTAGAATGGAATAATTTAAATATATCTACTTAAGTTTTCGCCCGAATAAGGATTGGGCTTATAATAACATTTAATTCTTGAAGCTATAAATACTCAGTGAGACAGAGTTTGATTTCTACCGTGATGGTAGTGAGTCACGAGCGATTCATCACACTTGTGATTTTTTTTTTCGCTCCGATAGTCAAAGTGTGACATTGAGCTCTGCAGTTCAACATACAATGTCCCAATTTTGGGCGTAAAGCGGAGAACGGAGTGTCAATTGCCTTGTCTTAAGCTAAAAAATGTGTTTTTCATACAAATTGGAACTGATTATCACACAAATGTGTGTAACATACACATTACCATTATCTATAGTCGGTTGAACTAATACAAACTTATCTTAGAGTTGTGAATAAGTTGATTTACATGTTTGTATTGGTTGGAATTACTTGCAAGGGCTTGTGATTGCTTCCTTTGTTTATTTATACTCTATAGTAGGTATATATTAACGATACGGTACAGTATTTACATTATTTTTTCCTTACCTTACCTTTAATATATTTTACGGTCTACATAGGGGCGGTCTTTGAACAGTGGGATAGCATCTGACGGTTAACGAGATGGTTGTAGGTTCAATCCTGAGTGAACTCAGGGCAATGATTTAAAATATTTTTTTCACGTTGTATCCGGCATATAGGAGGGTAGGCAGAGGTAACCTGGAAACCTAGTGTTAGGACACTTAGTTTCTATTAAATAGGAAGTATTTAACTTCCCCACTTTCCCTTAATTCAAGAGGCGTTACCAGAACGAGAAAATTATAATATTAAATTTTTCATTTCTTTTAATGGGAATCGAACCCCACAACCTCCGGCGCCTACAGTCGCACGCTGCCGCGTACTGTTGCGTCACGACCGACTTTGGAATTATAATTCTTGTATTGACATTTCTCAGCACTGGTAAAAAAAGTGCGGTGTGTCGAATTTAAAATTCGGCGGAAAGTGATACCTTTATGCGATTTCAAGAAAAAATATTATGACAGACGGACAGATTTTTTTGATATTTTCTTTTTGTTTATTTCTTTTGAAAACGGAGCCCAAAAATAATTAATTATAATAATTTATACGTAATATGTTATCTAAGAAATAAAAAAACAGTACTAACACTAATAAATCGCAATATACATCGGACCTTACATTCCGAGTTTCGACGAAAGGCTTCACGTATTTCATACATTTTTAGACGTTCCAAGAGCTGTCTTGAAATATTTCATATCACGAATGAGCTTAAAAGCTTCTCTGATGTTTCTTACGTGTGTTAAAGGAATATAGAAATAATATAATAGATATATGTTTCTGTATAACGATCGTTTTGCTGGTACGTGTTAGTATGTATGCTTGAATTTTTATTCCATCTGTACTGGGATACAAATCTTAGTAAATAGGTAAATATTGACTGTTGAAACGTGAGGTATTATATAAAGCGTTTTATAAGATCTTAGTGGCCCTGTAGGATAGAGGCTAACGTAATGGTTGTGGTTTTCCTCCTTACTTATATGATTTTTTACATTCACAATAATTATCTTATCCGAGTAAGAGCGATATTACATACAAAGGGCGGCGTTGAGTTACGCCACTCAACACTATTTCTTAGTAATGCGAATAAGGCGGAGCTGAATATTATGAAACTTTGGATAAAGGCTTTCCTCTGTCTAACCCGCTACGCGAAAAAAGTGTGAAGCTACTTTTATTTGGATGAGTTAGATCATCATCATTTGCCTTTATTAAGACATCTTAATATCTTCCTTTTTGATAGATAACGTGCAGCGTTTAGTTTTGTCATCAGTACAGTCTAAAGCAGAACGTGTGTGGATTGGAATTACCTATTTTTATATTACCTCCTATTTTACACCGTGGGCGATAAAATACATATTTTTAAAAATGTTTCAATTCGTTAATACCATTTCTACTGTATCCATTTATTTATACAGATATAAACATCAAACATCAATAATGAAGTAGGATAAGAAACTCAACACATTAGACGTTTGCATTTCAAATGTGAAATTCCATTTCCTGCCTCATGAAACCTTAACATGAATAAATACCTGCGCGTTCCACCCGAGGCTTGCTGTAACAACAGAAAGGCAAATAAAAGCCTCGCTTCGTATGAAGCCAAACAGACGACAAATAAGAGGTATGCGCGAGGATTCTAATGAAATTTGATCAATTATAGAAGAACTGGTGCTTAGAGAAGTTGAAGAAATTTGCTTTGCTCGGATATCTTTTTCAGGTATGGAAAAAATCAGCTTCTTGGATTAAAAAATGCAGAAAATTATGCTATTTATTCTTTGAAAAATCAAATGGTTTAAATGACCCATTTTGTATTTTTTTTAGTTTCATGCTTTATTCCTTATAGAAAAGTAGACAGAGGGAACGTAGCAGGAGACACTCTGTACTCCAGATTCTGCCTAATTTTGGAAATAATGCGTGTATAGTGGCGAAATTCATCGCCGCACTTTGTCGTTATTGTGTAGATTAAATGGGAATCGAACCCGAAACCGTCACGTATAGGCCAACTGCGAGACGATAGCCTCAAATTGCTATAAATTTTAAATCAAATTATCTGACACAAATAACGTCCAAACTTGTATGGTAAAGTTGAAACGTTGAACATAAACGTTTACAAAGTCAAAGATTTTTTGGATGACGACTATGAATTATGAAGCAGTTCAAAAGTTACGAAAAATAACTTGGATATTAGGAATGTAAAAATATTTTTTTGCCAAGCGATTTAAACCTTACCTTTTGATTTTAAGATTTATTTTTGTCCGTTCTGTAAAAACTTTTTTAAATATTTCAAAACGATGCTGACAGGCTGTGCTACTGCAATTTTCAAGTCACAATGAAAATCTATTAGAACTTTGATATTGTATTTCATATTTCTCTCGTATTTGTTTGACAAATATTCTGAACCAAACTCGTATTGTTATTAACTAGCTGTCGCCCTTAACTTTGTTTACGTGGACTTTAGGACGCAAAATGGAAAATCTTGTTTTATTGCGATCCTGTATAGGAATTTCGTTAAATTCTCTCTTAGTACTCCCATAAACTCCTTAAATGTCAAATTTGAACTTTCTGGTTAGGTCAGGTGGCGGTCGATTACGGTCACTCAGTAATATAATCAATAAATATATAAACATATTTCGCATATATTTATTACAAAAAAGATACGGACGAAGACGAAGATCTATTCGCATACATACGAGTATACGGCGTGTACATACACACGTTTTCTACTCTGTCAGTGGACCATACAAAAACTGGTTAATTTAATGAATAATCCTTAAGTCTAGACTCCCTTATATACGCAATAAGAATATTACGAAACCAACTCTAACTGCACCACAGTCAACATGGTCTACGACCACCAACGACCAACCCGAACATGGAGACGGAAGAGCGCAGGATATTCAAACACAGGAAATTATTTTTGGAATCGCTCTTCTAGTACTGCAAGCACAGCTTCACGCTGTATCCCGCACACAGCAGGGTAGGCAGAGGGAATCTAGTGTTAAAACACTCCGTTACCCGCTTGCCGCCGAATTCTGGAGGCGTTGCGTGTTGAGTGATGGAACTCAGCGCCGCGCTTTACCTCGACACCAGAGCGAAGAAATGAAAATATAATTGTAAATAAATATAACGCTTCCTCGAGTGGGGATCGAACCCAGAACCAGTCAATTTTACAGTTACACTTTATACCTCTACGCCACGACTGACCTCAATCAATACGTTATGTAGGAAAGCATGCTATGATATGAAGATTGACATAAAAATTTAAATTTGCAGCGCTTCGAACACTTTGCGCCTCAATCCATCAAGTCAAATATCATTGATTTCATTTAAAATTTATTGTACTCATTATTTTATAATAACAAGGATAAATTATTTTAAAATATATAGGAAAGTTATTAACGAAATTGGTAAACGAATTAATGAATATTAAATTTAATATTTTCCACTTCGACAGAATTATAGAGTGCACTCAAATTGGTCGTTCATAATTAAAATAGTAATACAAGTATTATAGTTGTGAAGCCGCCGTATTAAAAGAAAATATAATGGCTGTGTATTCGATTCTCACTCGAAATATTTATTTTTTTAGTTCTTCTCTGTATCCTACACGTGGTAGGGTAGGCAGAGAGAACCTGGGAACCTAATGTTATGACACTCCGTTCCTCACTCAGATTATTCCATTATCCCGCTTTCCGTCGAATTCTTGAGGCATTACGTGTTGAATTGCGGCGTTGAAGTCAACGCTGCACTTTGCCTGCTCACCAGAGCGAAGAAATTCAAATATTAAATGCTTCATTCCATAGTTATAATATTTAAATTGTTTTCAGTTTTAGCTCTGGTATGGTTAAGCGCGGTGTTAAGTTCCATCACTTAATACGAACTGTTGAAAATTACGGCGATACGCCAACCCACTGTCATGATGGACTTCTTTTTTTTGAAAAAGAAGAAGTTTTGAAGAAGTTATGATGGATATTCATTTATTTTTATTTTTGTTGAGCTTCACCCATCGAGGATAAGTCTTCTTGGGATAAGTGGTAGAACACAACTCAACACCGCATCAATTGTAATAATATTAATTTTATGAAACGGGTCAAAATATCTCCACTGTAAAGTTTAGATAAGTGTAATTTTCTCTTATCCACGTCCCGTACCCGGAAAATCTAAATAGAACTTGAACGTTGGAGATATTTGTATGAAGTTTTACTTGATTAAAGTCACGTAGTTCGAAAATAAACGGTGAAACTTATTGAAAAAGATTTGCACAGCGCGGCATCTTGGTATTAAACTAATTACAGGTATGTTTTTTAGCTTCTCACTGTATCTCGCACACAGCCGGGTAGGCAAAGGAAACCTGGAATTAGATTTAAGACACTCCGTTGCTCTCTTTCCGCTGGTTTTTTTATGTTTTAAGTGGCGAAACTTAACGCCTCATTTTGCCTAGTTGTTATCTGTTAGTTAAATGAAAATTATCTGTTAGTTGTGGGTTAGATTCCCACTCGGGGGAATGACAAATATTTCATTACCCCGAATGGGAATCACCTTTACAGTCACACGTTTGTGCCCCTGCCTCACGACGGCCTCACTATATAACAATATCACGAAAAAAAAACCATACGTCTGCCAAACTCAAAAAGTACGATTGGAACCCTTATGGGGTCACTTTGTTGTTCGTCTGTCCGTCTGTCAAGACCTCTTATCTCAAGGCATCAGGCTGAAATGAAAATCAAATATTCAGTCCTACGGTCCCTTGTATACAGAAAAATTCAAACTTCTACGCTATCAAAAGATACAAGCATATAAGTATCGATTTTGCTGCATTTTGTATGAAATTCGCCGCGTAATAAGCCGTATAGGGTACTTCAGTGGACCTACAGTTTTGAAATTTGACAAGAAGTGAAAATTTGCAATACAAATTTTGGGAAAAATCCGAAACGTGGAAATTTATAAATGTTTCGTAGAAAATAATAATTACAAAACTTTTATTTGTAGTTCATTTCATACAAAATGAGTGCCTATACCTGCAAATTTAAGTTATTAGTTGTACCAACAAAACTAAAATTAATACGGAAGCCTTAACCGATTTTTCACATTTTAACGAAAAGAAAGTGTTCCGAAGCCTGATTTAAATTCGCTACTAATAAAATATATTAAAAGAAAATATCAATCTTTTGCTACGGAAGAACTGAAATCTTAAAGTACAGATTTCTTTATAACTTCACACTGTATCTTTGCATATAGCAGGTGAAGCAAAAAAATCTTTATGCTAAGACACTCTATTATTAGAGCCAGAAAATGAAAATAAGTAACTATTGTTAATATCTTAATAATCGAATCCACAACCGTAGCGTTTACATTACGGTTTTCCATTGCGCCACGATGGCTTCAATAACGGCCTACTTACATTATATTTTTCTTATATGTCAATATGTGTACCTTATATAAAAATCCAGTAAAATAGGGCAAGTATATATAAGGAACAGACAGTTATTACGTGTGTTTACAAAACAGTCGCTTTCTGGGTTAATAGTGTGGACTATCGATTTATAGACCGCCGCGACTGCTTCAGCTCACGCGAAGTTTATCTTTTAAACTACTTAAGGAGCACTTAACCGTTTTGACGGTTTTATATTTATTTTATCTCAACTAACTTTTTGTATAGGGTTTACCTGGATTTTTTTAATAAATTATAAATTTTATAACTAGTCATTGTCTGCAGCTTTTGTTAGATTAGTATTTAAAAAAATCGTTTGTTCCCGTTCCTTTACATAAGTCTCCTTCTTATATTTTAGTATTTCGTAGCTCTTTTTACGGAAATTGTAAAACTGATAGCCTACTGTTAGTGGACTGTGAAAGCGGGTTCAAATCACTACGATAGTGACGCCTTCAAGAAAATAATGCCAATTTAAGAAGCTAATAAATCCTTAAAAGCGTGAAATAAGAAAATAATTATAAAAAACAAAAATCCGACTACATACTACTTACTTTTTACTTCAAAAAGGAAGTAATCAAGTCCAATATTTCATTAGGAATAACAGTCGGGACCTATCCTTTGCAAGAGGTCTCCAGTCAAAGGGATCAAATTAAAAAACGGATTCCGATTGTTAATCCTAATAAAAATAAAGGAAACTATTAGTTTCCTTTATTTTTTTAGTTTTATGCAGTCGAGTTTATTATTATCTTATATTAATCTGTTCATATAAAACTTTCTTTTTTTCGGCTGTATAGTATGCTGTTAGCCCTAATGGCTTCTACAACATCGCCGGGTTTTTTGGTATGCCAAGCTAGAGCAGCTCTGACCTTACCTTGGACATACAAAACTTTTCTGTTATTTAATGACTGACAACACAGCACGCACTAACGAGACCACTAACTACACTTAGCTAAGTTTAAATATTGCATGTAGGTAGTTTTTTTTAAAGCTTTAAAGCTTTAGGCTCGTCCCTATGACGTGATGGGAGAATTCCTCCTCGGGGATGCCTTCGAACAAATCCCGATTCTGCTTTCTCAGGGCGCCCACCAAGATATCATCATCGGAATTGGCTGTGGGTTAACCCTTTTGGTATCGCTAGCCACCACACTCGTATGTGGTCATCTCGAGCGATACCTTTTGATTTTCCAAGACCTGCTTTAATTTTTCCATCTTCTCTTCATTTTGCTTAATGAGCAAAACGGGCTCTTCCAGTTTTTTGCAGAGCTTCTCTTCCGTTTTTCCATTCACTCCACTTTTCGCCACTCACTCTCTCTTCTCTACTCTTTCCTAGATCCATCATATTCTTTCCATCCTTACACTTCTCGGCTTCTGCCTCTTTCACTTTTTGGTACAATCTTTCAATCGCGCACGTGACTTCCGCCTTTATATCAAGTTACGCAAGTTGCCAAGATGAATTTTGGCTTTTGTGAGGCATGCCTTAGCCTCGGCTGTCCTGCTCACGTAATTTGGCTTTTTCAAATGACTGGCGATTGCCTCGGTTATGCTGATCGTTCTTCTCTTCTCTCTGTTTCTGTGAGTGGGACGGGGCGATAAAGGAGCTCGGGGGTATTTGCTTTCAGGCGTTTGGGTCGGCGAATCCGCCAGGAAATCCACCTCTTCTGTGGTTGCTTTTGTCCGTTCTGAGAAACATTTTCATTTTCCTTTTTTTCAGTGTTTGGTGTCAAACAGTCGGGCTCCAAAAAGCCTCCAAAATGATGTATAGACCGCGGGAGTAAGGGGGATAGTGCAGGCAAAAATCCGAGAAAAATCTAATTTTTCAAAAATTTTTGCGTCAAAAATGGCGCAACAAAATTTAGCTCGGAATACCCTATGACACGATACCAAAAAGTCAACAATCGAAAGAAGCTAACAAGTTCAAATATATTTTTTAATATTATATAAAAATTTCTAAGTGATTTTTCATATATATATAACAAACAGACAAACCGACCGGGCTCTATTACTTTGTTAAATGAATTAACTAACAATTCAAAAAATTTTCTAACATATTTTCTATGCGCAAACACCCACGACTCACGATTTTATTAAAAGTACGTGTTTTTTTTTACAAAACAATTGAATATACTAATGGGAACTACGAAAATGCAACCTAAAGTTTTATTTTATTACACGCAGCAAATACACAGCAAACATACATTATATATTGAAACAGAAATTATGTATTAAGTAAATAATTCAATAGTTTAAGCGGACGAAACCGCGAGCGGGTCGCTAGCATGAAAATATAATTATCAAATATGGGTCATAATCAGAAAAAGTGTACATTTTCGAATTCGTAACGTAACTGATGAGTAACAATACTGATAATATTTGTTACGAAACTGATGTCATAAGGCATTATTCACAACAAAACAAGGATGTTATATGAATAAAAGTAGTTTTTTTTTATTTTGTTTTTTTTTTAACAAATCAAAAATAAAAAAAATTAATCGTTGATTTAAAAGATTATAAATGTAAAAAGTAAACATAA
>JAATLQ010007565.1:642-11716 GCA_013421005.1 Heliconius erato x Heliconius himera | reverse complement strand
AAAAAAAAAAAAAAAAAAAAAAAAAAAAAAAAAAAAAAAAAAAAAAAAAAAAAAAAAAAAAAAAAAAAAAAAAAAAAAAAAAATAATAATAATAATAATAATAAAAAAAAAAGAAGAAGATCAAAAACAATTGACACAGCATGATAACCAAAGCGGATATGATGTAGATATTGATGACACAGCATTGTAACATCTAGAAATAAAAAGCAAATCATCTGAACTTTCAACTTCTGCAGAAAATCCTACCATAGTACCACAATGCAACAATCAACCTGATTACGTGCAGTCAGAGAACATACATTCCAAATGTTTTTCCTAATGTGGAGTATCAATTCAGAAAGGTACTATTGATATATTTGTTTCTACAAAAAAAATACTTTAGTTCAAATCATAGAATTGGTTCAAATAATAGAACTAAATAAAGAAATATAATAGAACAAAATATCGCCTGTAGAAACGTAAGTTGTAAAACGACGTAAAACTGTTGTCAGCAGAGAAAGATTATGTGTAATGTTCAAGAATAGTATATCACATAGTAATATTATATCACATTAAAAATATGCATGAAATTGACCTTATGAAGCAACATTATGTGCTAAGAACTAGATCGAAAATCTCAAAGCATTATCTACGATTATTCTTTGATTTGTTAGATATAGCTGCCAATAACTCGTATATTAGTATACAAAGGTTTAGAATGAAAAAAAATGCAAAGAAGTCTTTTTATCAGCCTAGAGTAAGGCAAAAAGCTTTAGGCAAGTCGTAGCTTTGAGTTTATTCAGGCTTTACTACCAGACACCTCTGTCTGTATCCAAGAACATGTCTATGTTCTTATTTCAAGAGTGAGTGCCGTACGAACATCTACAAAGCGACAGTTACCGTTACAAGCAATAGATAAAGCCAGTGTCCGTAAGAGATGCGTAAATTGTGCTAAGAATAAGAAGGAAAACCGTACAAATGATAGTTGTCTTGATCTGTAAAGTTTATCTCTACTATACAAATGAAAGAAATTGTTTCGCTGACTTTCATAGCCAGTATAATTTTACTATTTGAGTATTTAGATAAAGTAGTATATTATTTCGTTAAAATATATAAATATGTGTAATAATCATAGCGATTTATTTTATTAAAACCCCTACTTAATTTTTAAATAATATAATTATAAAGATCATTTTTATGACAATAAGTTACCTCTTACGACCATAGGGACAGCCGTGTCCCATAAAAAAAAACAAAAACTAAAACTAACTTTAATATTTTTCTTTAAAAATATGTTTTTTAGATCCACAATAAATTATATTAAACAGTTAAACTGATGGCAACAGCTCTCAAAACCTTATGGTCCTGAAAGGGTTAAAGTTAGAACGCGAGCTAGGCGACAATATCGGCCGGACTCGTGTCGGTATACGAATTATCGTTCTTAGAAGCTTTGCTGCGGCAGGCTGAACATGACTATTTCGGAAGTAACTACCTTGCCAAACGATAAATAATTGTCTTTGGGTAGCGGAATTTGTAAAATCTCCCTACAGAGATACTAACAACATAAATAAGTTGTAAAAAGCATATAAGAATTTCTACGTAGCTCGATAAGAACGTGTGGCTTAGTTGGTCAAAACGCTTGGACGGTTTCCAAAGAGGCGGATTCAAATCCCGCTACGTTCAAATATTTAAATGTTTTCTTAATAAATATGGCGACTAGTAAAGTTTTTAAAATCCTTATTGGATATGCTAATGCAAAGAGTGTGATAGTACAGTAAACAACTGGCGTTTCAAGTTTAGATGGTCTTCAATAGGCAATTGGCAGGCCGAACAGTGCATTTTCGTTATTTATAACGAAATGATTTCTTCGAAATCTTGTGATGAATTTTCCTCAAACAGGGAAGGAGACTATATTATTTTAGTTTTATATAAAACCCACATGTTAGATAAACGAGTGCGCGAGCAGTGAAGTCTCAATATTGTCACCAAATGTTTTAATTATACATAAGAAATATACCTATCACGCTTAATAAAAATAATATATCTATGAAATTGTCTATACATATTCCATACCTACTGTTCTTCGTTCAAGTCTTTAACATAACAATTAATTAGATAAAAAAATACCATTAATTAAAAATTACATTCAATTCAAACCTAATATCTTCAGTTGCGTAATTAGATATTTTTTTTATCTTTTCTTTTCACAGCCGTTTCGTTTTGTTATTAATTATTTATTGTGAAGCAAAATATGCAGGCCGTCGAGGCCCAAGGGCACAGGGGTGTGACTGAAACACGGCGGTTGTGGGTCCGATCCCCACACGAGGGAATGAATTATTATTTCTTAATATTTTCATTTCTTCACTCTGGCACCAAGGTAAAAGCCAGGCGTCGAGTTCCGCCACTCAACACGCAATGCCTCGAAAAATTCGGCGGAAAGTGGGGAATCAAGTGTCTTATCACTACGTTCCCTCTGCCTACCCTGCTGTGTGCGGGATACAGCGTGAAGATGAAGCAAAATATGTTTACTAGACAGGCGTGTCAGAGGTGTGGCCAAAGATTTCTATTAGATAAATCGAAAGCACTTGAAATGACCCATTTAACGTTGATATCAAAAGTAGGCCACCATAAATTTTCCATATCAAAACTGGATGTATAGTAGATAATGAAATTTTAGGTGACACTTGTATTGCTATTATTTAACTTTGCGATTTTTTTTGCGAAAGAATTTTATTGATATTTTTAAACATTTTTGAAGTGTTATTCCACACTTAGGAAAAAAGTACTTTTTAAGAAAACGTATATTTTTTTTTATTTGTTGCGGGATTTGAAGAGGCTCGAGTCCAAATCCCGCTACGTTCAAATTTTTATACGTTTTCTTAATGAGAATTTATTTATATTAATATAGTTTTCAATCTTATATAAGTCTAGTGTAATCTATGTAATGTATGCTACACATAAAACGATAAAAACAATGAATGACGCATTTATATACGTGTCTAATCAGTATTTATGCATAACTGATGGCCATTGTGGTTTTCGAATAACGTTAGAGTTACGAAAAGGACAACGCTCATTGGGGAGGCCAAGTCCACCAGGTGCACCTACGATCTGGTCAATATCGCGGATCAAGAAGCCGCTGGTTATAGGCAGCGCAGGAGCGATCGTCGTGGAGATCCTTAGTGAAGGCCTATGTTCAGCAGTGAGTGATACGCATCACTCTGATGATAACGATAATGAACCGATTTGATAATCTAGCTAAATGAATTATCGAGGCTGGTTTTACAAGTGCCGAATTGCTGATGTTATTTTAATTTTTTGACACACATTTTCAAAAACTCTTTTTTAACGCGCTTATCTCAGAAATTATGTTTATAGTTCAAATTGAAATATCTTTTATGGTGGAAATGAACTGCGTTATCGTGAGATTCTATATACATATAAAGTATATTAAACCACGTTAATCGTTTCGGTATAGTCCACTGTACATTATACACTGTGGCCCGAACTCAGAGTTACCTCGGTTGTCATTCGTCATACACAACTTTTAATTATTTTCATTTGTTACGGAGGCAGCTACAAATTGCAGGAAAAAATATAAAAATCGATCAAGTGCGACTCGGTCTCACCCATGGATTATCTCGTACCAATTTCAGGCTTGTAGGTCAATGGAAAGGGGATTTATAGAGTAGATAGCCAATTCATATAATTATTAAATGTCATAAAGATGTCTTCAATAGGTACCACGAAAATAAACTTTAACGTCATAGGTTGTTATCCCATAACTCACTTACTGTAAGGTTTAGAGAAATGAAAATCGTAATAAAAACCAGTTCATTTGAAGCCATTGCAGCCTCTTTTCCTTCAGCTATCCCTTTAGAAGACATATTACGTATGCGGCCGTATGCACTCATTTTGCATGAAATTAACTACAAATATACCTTTATAAAGATTTGACTATGAAATATTTATAAGCTTTCACTTTTTGTTTTTATCTCTTTATTTGTATTGTAAGTTCTAGCTTCGTCCTAAATTTCATAACTGTAGGTCCACGGGAAGTACCCCATAGGTGAATTTCATATAAAATGCAGCAAAGACGATAAATCCATTACATAGCCGCAGATCAGCTATATTATAATACATTTATTACACTTTCAACTATCTAAATAATGGCTTTCGATAAAATGTTATTTCTTTGTGATTGATTTATGTTCGATATAACAAAATATAATTTTGCGACCATACGTATCTCTAGATAAGATTACAAATATACGTTGTTTATACTATTGATTGCTTGTGTTGTGTGTGCCCATACGGAATTATCATTGAGTGTAACCCTATTTACTTAGAGATACTTACATTTGCTATATTTCAATTTAGGGCTGTCACAATTTGTAATGTATGTTTTGTTTTCAGAGGAGAATATTTTTTATTAATACAATAATTTAATCTAAATAGTCTATACATTTTCTTGAGAAACCATTCCATTCACAACAAGGGCTACTTTATTATTAAATAAAAATTATATATATAAGTTATACTGGAAGAATTTACTTTACTTTGCTTAATTTAGATTTTGGCATTAAGTTCCATCATTTAACACAATTGTCTTCATTTCGGGCTTAAAATGGAGAATGGGCAGTCTCTTGACATAAGGTTATCTCTGTCTACTCTGCTTTAAGGTGTAAGATACGGATTTTATATCCCGTTGAACAGTTATTTAATTTAATATTCAAAAATACAGACGTTTCTCGGGCTTAGTGAGAAAAATGAATGATAGGTTCTTTCTGCTTATAAATTAAATTTTAACGAAATAAAAAGAATATTTGTAAATTAAATTTATAGACAGCCCTATCGTAATCATCACAAACGATAAGGGCTGTCCTGCGAAAATTTAACTGTCGAGCGCCATCAAAATTTGGCACTTTCGATTTTGCGATCGTTCTACTTCGACCCCTGGTGAGTACAAAAAATATTCTTTATTAAATTGTCAGCACGCCGACCTTACCTGAATATATTTAATTTAAAGTTCTGTATAGATCATTTCTAGTGATAGAAGATATTTTTCTTAATAATATGAATATAATATATCTGCTTCTATATATTTATGCGAGGCCAGTCGTGGCGTGGGGATTGGTTGTGGGTTCGCTCCCCCCCGATCCCCACTCGAGGAGATGAAATATTTACTTAAATTTATATTTCCATTTCTTCGCTCTGGTGTCGAGCTTTTCTGCCACTCAACACGCAATGCCTCCAGAATTCGGCAGAAAGTGGGGAACGCGGTGTCTTAACACTAGGTTCTCTCTGCCTACCGTGCTGTATGCGGGATACAGTGTTTGAAATAGATTTTTTTTATTTTATTTATTTTTTATTTATTTATATTATTACTTCTTAAAATACTGAAGTTTAACATTAAACGTAGAGTATTATTATTTTTCATATTTATTATCTAGTCAATGCGACGCACACAGGTGAAATTAACTTAAAAATTGGTCAATATTATAATAAATATATTTATGTTTAAATATTGCTTTAATTGATCGGAAATAATATTTTTCATGAGTGTATTATTCTATTTTAATAGGTAAAGAATAAAGATTTATTTAATTACCATATCCATACAAAAAAAATAATATAATTTTAAATCTGCTTCAATATTTATGTATTCAATATATAATCTTGAGGATAAGACTTTACTTCTTTTTGAGGTAGTCGCGTTCCGTGGTCATTACATTCATCCATGGAATAAAAATTTACCAATTTTCTGCGGAAAATTGGTATACTACTGGTATAATAGGAATCGTTTGAAAATGGTTATTAATATTTTTATAATTTCATTTTGTACAGTTGTCGCAAGTACCATTTAGTACCATGAAAAAGGTACTGGAAGTTACTATTATAATAATAAAAATATACGG
Organism: Heliconius erato x Heliconius himera; assembly: GCA_013421005.1. NCBI lineage: Eukaryota > Metazoa > Arthropoda > Insecta > Lepidoptera > Nymphalidae > Heliconius > Heliconius erato x Heliconius himera. The sequence continues at coordinate 5,819 of JAATLQ010007565.1, read as the reverse complement.
GTTAAGTCCGGTAAAGTATAAACATTTTTACTATAAGTATAAAATTCATTTAATGAAATATCGCCTTAAGTTTAAAACTACGTATTTTCGCAATCCCAATGAATGTTAACTATTTTATTATATTTTTGTAAAGACTGGAGTTTACCTGAAGGTATGGTATTCATAATGAATTAGTTCCAATAGCAACTAAATAAATATCAAACGTGATTTAAAAATAATGCAAAATAATACAAGATCATTCTTTCAAACAATGTCTGTATTGTTGATCTATGTAAGTAATAAAATAAAAAGTGTCAAGCTTTTTACTAGCAACCAATAGATAGATAAAGAAATCTTGTAGGTAATTTAAGTTACTATTTTTTAATTAGAGTTACTTTATTTTTTTAATATTGGCCAGCAATCGTGTAAATTTCACCTGTGTGCGGCGGTCGAAAGTGCGGTTCTGGACTTATGAATAGATACAGCGGTCAATGAACGCGAATCCCCCGCGAACGTCGCATACCTTTGCGACAGTGTAGCCAGTATTTGAGAAGAAAAATTCGGGACACTCGGAAAAATACCATTTCTATAAAATAAAGAAACGTCCAAGTTTTGCTCCCCCTAGTTTTTAATATTTGTACCAATTTTTGTATATTAACTGTTTGAGGCCAGTGGAGTAGCGTCCGGTTGTAAACGTGACAGGTAATGGGTTGAATCGAACCCATTACCTGTCGCGTTTACAACCGGACGTATTTGAGGAAATTTTAAATTTAATATTCTCATTCCTTTACTCCGGTAAAGCTTTGGCAAAGCACTACTTAACGCGCAATGTCTCTAGAATTCAGTGAAACGCATTGTGGGTTCGATTCCTATTCCTGTTGAGAAACGGAAGTGTCTGAATGGAAACATATTATCTTAACAATAGCTCCCCAGGTTCTCTCTGTTTACTCTGCTATGTGCAGGATACAGTGTGAAGTAAAAACATAAACTAAATTGAATGTAGTATTTTGCATCGTGATAATACCATCAAAATCGAGAAACTCTTGGCAAAATTCTGACGTATGGCGATACTACAGCACGATGTATGCGCACGCGCATGTACAGAACAGTTTAATTTTACGGCTTTTGATCTTATTAATTGTATTGATATAAAAATTGATATACTTAAAAGGAAATAGTTTTACTTATTTGTAATTGTAAGATAAATCAAACTAGACTTCAATCTTAAACAATAGACAAGAAGAGTTCACAGATTGTAAAGTAAAAAAAATATTTTTGATACTAGGCTATAGTGTTTTTAATTAATCTTTATTTTACATGCTGCATGCATATGATTATTATGATTTTTATTTTACATACTTTTATGGCCCACAGTGTCGTATAGTAGTGAATTTTAATTACAAATTTTCGAATAACTTTAGTAAGCTCTTACTTATTTAATTTCTAATTTAATATAAATATTTATATTTAAACTTTTGAAGTATAATATATTATGAAGTAAGTAATTTTTTACGACTTTCCTTGACACCGATACCAAAGTCACACATAATGAAATAAACTTCTACCATTGTCTTATTATATTTACATATAAATTGAAGATTTACTACAAAATAATTGTTGTAATAACCTCTAATAATATAATATTTTTATAGTACAAAAATTACACTTACCTACAGTAATTGCAAGATTTTACTGCTAGTTTCTATTTTATGATTCAGGTGACCTCTTGGAGTTTAACATCTGATGTTCAACCGTTTTGGTTTTTTAAGTCACTTGAATATGCTTATCTTACTTAATATTTAAGTATTGTTAAAGTACTCCACATCATATGTGCCTGTGTTGAGTTTTTATTCCACCGAAAAATACTCAACTTTTGTTACGTTTCTCTAAATAAATATAATTCTAATATTCCTTGTTTGCTATAGTACTGTATCAAGTTTATCATCAGAAAGAGGTGTGTCAAAGAGAAGAGATTAATTTTATTTAATTTTTTTGTTGACATATACATTAATATATTTTTTTGAAAAAACTATTACAAAATAATATCGTGACAGAGTAACAACTTAGGTACTTTTGTGTTTATATTCTAAGAATTTTAATATTTTTTTTATTAATTTTAGTAATATTTATTTTACTTAACGAATACCCATAATTTAAACAATAAAAATCACTTAGACATTTTTATCACTATAATATTAACAATTGTAGTTTTAATTTGTTTTTCATTTTTTGTAAAAAAAAAATTGCTTCACGATATATTCCGCACGTAGCAGGGTAGGCGGCAGGAGCCTACTGTATAGTAACTCCGCTCCCCACTTTCCTTCGTATTCTAGAGGCATTGCGTGTTTAGTGGCGGAACTTAACGCCGCCGTTTGCCTCACCACCAGGCGAAGAAAATGAGAATATTTCATTTTCTCAAGTGCGAATCGAATCCAAAACCGGTCGTGTTTCCTACAAAAAAAAACGCTTGTACCCCCGCGACTACGACTGGCCTAAATTTTGTAATTTATTTATTTTTTAAAAGAATACCATTTTACGATTTTACGTTGGAAGCTAATAATGTATTAACAGTGCTCTCCTATTTCCTATAACCAAGATACTAATATTTAAAATATACTTTATAATGTTGTTTTTGTTTCAGATCTCAACTCTAAGTAACTCAAAATGTCTCTTGACGAGGTGAGTACATTAACAACATTTAAATATTATGTAATAATTATTTTCAGCACAGTAAATGTAGCTTCGAATCTTGTCATGTATAGTAGAAAAAGAGAATACATAATATAATACATATAATACATAATTGTGTTTTCAATTAAGTTCTGGAAAACGACATGACATGATGTGACATTGGTCTGTTAGTGGCTAAATTATTAACTACATCAAACTAAAATAATATACAAAAAAAAAATGAAAACAAAAAAATATATATTGTGTTCTATTAAAAAACAAATGTGGTTTCAAATCCAACAGAGACCAGTCGTGGCGCAGCGGCACGAAGTTTGACTGTAAAACCGACTGTTTGTGGGTTCGATCCCCACTCGAAGAGATGAAATATTTACTTAAATTTATATTTCCATTTCTTTGCTCTGGTGTCGAGGCTAAGCGCGGCGTTGAGTTCTGCCACTCAACACGCAATGCCTCCACAATTCGGCAGAAAGTGGGGAACGGAGTGTTTTAACACTAGGTTCCCTCTGCCTACCCTGCTGTGTGCGAGATACAGCGTGAAGCTGATTTTATTTTTTAAATCCGATAGTCACAAAACACCTCAAAAACACCAAGTTTCAATAAACAGGTGAAAAGTAAAAAACGTAGCAACTTACCATTATCGGAACGCCATAAAAAAACAGAATAAAGAATAGAACAGAGAACCATATATTTTTTATGTTAATGTGAAAAAAAGGTGAACTATTAATTAATATAGACCAGTGGTTCCCAACCGCTGGTCCGCGGACCACCAGTGGTCCGCAGAAGCCTAAAAGTGGTCCACGAACAATTTTAATTTTATGACTGGGGATGGTGAGGCGAAGATTCTGTTTAATTGTCACAGTTAGTTTTAAATATACCTACATGCATAGTGGTCCCTGCTACCAAGAATGATATAAAAGTGGTCCTTGATCAAGAAAAGGTTGGGAACCCCTGATATAGACTATCGTATTGTAAATTTTGTTTCCTAGAGAAGGATATAAGGAGGATGTTATTCTATTAAATATACATGGGTTTTCGAGAAGACTCATGGGTCTTATGAGGAAATTTACTTAGTTCTTGCGTAATATCATTGTGTTGTATTAAGATGGTGCAAGGCCGATGTCACTATGAACAATATTAAAAATCGTATATTTTTTTATATATATCGGGAGTTGAACCCTCACCTCTTGGCTTGGGACCCTTATGAAGCATTACAGTAGCAGTAATGTGACTAAATTAATAATTTATTTTGCATTATTACATAAAAATACGAAGTTAATATAATATAAATACAAATGAATTAAAAAAAAATAATGTAGTATTTAATTTGTTTCTGTAATAAAATAAAGAATAAAAGATAATTCATTAAAAAAATTAAAAAGACATTAAGGAAAAAATACAAAAAGATATAAAATTTGACATTTAGATAAAAATGTATAAAGATTTTAAATTAATATAAACAAATAAAAAAGAAGCATGTAATAGTTCCATTATAATTAAGGTCCAGTAAAACTTATATCAGACTTAAATGAATTTTATATTAAAAACTTGTTTTAAAAGTAGATCAAAAGTTTTTTATTGACCAAGGAGTCACTCAAAGTCATATTATTGAAGTGTAAAGATAACTTATATCGATATTTATAAAAGACAAATAACCATTGAGTCTTCTCACTCGAGGTTATTAATTATTATCATTTCTTCGCTTTAGTTATAGAACTACGGCATAATGTTGCGCCTGTCGATCAATGTCTCGAAAATTGGGCGGAATACAGTACGATCCACAAGTTGTGGCCGCCGTAAAGTTTTGTAGATATTTGAACAAATTTATTTTCAAGATTTTTTCTACTGTTGATTATTTACAATGTGTAGATATACCTAAGTTTAGAAAACCTATTATAACTTCAAGGCAGCCACGATTCGTTGACCACATTCTAGAGCGTGAAGCTATAAAAGTAATGTACAGACAGGGGACAAATTACAAAAAAAAAACTGAAAAGAGAATAACAAAGTATCTTGACATTAGGTTCGCTAAGCTTACCTGAAAAAATGTAAAGCTGTTTTCATTTTTTTATAATAAAAATGGCTGGTCACGTATCTAATAAGGAGGTGTAAAATAGAATGACATATCTGTCGTTTCTAGAGAAATTGTCTTGAGATACATTTGACATCATACAACCAACCTCCTTCGGTTCTTCTCCACACAATGTGACATTGGCGAAGTGATATATGCTCAACTTTCACGCTGGGTACGCCATAATCTGAGAACTAATAATGTACGTGATCTCGGTATCATTATAGATTCGCGCCTTCATCTCGATCAACATGTTAACAATATTGTTAATAACGCATTTAAAATGTACGGATTTGTGATGCGATCAACTAAAGATTTTAAAAAGCCGTCTACGCTCATATATCTATATACCAGTTTAATCAGACCACAACTTGAATATGCATTACAAATCTGGAACCCCATTTACAATAAATATGTTGATCAGATAGAAAATGTGCAA
>JAATLQ010007563.1:0-10483 GCA_013421005.1 Heliconius erato x Heliconius himera | reverse complement strand
GTCTGACCGCATACGCAACACATTCATTCGAGGTAGTCTTGGAGTCCGTGACGTAGCGGATAAGCTCCAAAAGCGTCGCCTGAGATGGTTTGGTCACGTTACGCGCCGGCCTAGGAACTATGTCGGATGCAAGTGCCTTGCTATGTCAGTCCCTGGAGTGAGGCCTCTCGGACGCCCAAAGAAGCGCTGGTTGGATGTCGTGAAGCAGGACATGAGAGCCAATGGTCTAACCACCGAGGACGCTAAAGACCGTGCAAAGTGAAGTAGGTTAAGTAGGAAGGCAGACCCTGGCAAAAGCTGGGACTATGCCAGGAAGAAGAAGAAGAAGAAGACTTTTGCTTAGGTACGTAATGTTTAAATATCAAAAAATATTAAAGGCTAGAGACTGTAATGTACGTAATAATCAAAAGAAGCCGTCTTGGTGCAGCGTTGCTTCGATCCACTGGAGAGTAATCTTTATGTTTTTTAGTTTCACGCTGTATCCTGCACATAGCCGGGTAGGTAGAGGGAATCTACGAGTCAAGACACTCCGTTCCCATTAAGACATTTCCGTTCCTCACCTTCCGCCGAATTCTGGAGGCACATTTTGTAATTTACTTATATTTCTCGCTCCAGTAGTTACAATGAAACGCGACCACTCAATATTCAAAAAATCAAATTTGTCAAAAGCGATAAGCTGAAAAAATATAATAATTACAAATTGATATTTTAACGACAAAATCAATTTAAGCATTAATAAATTTCAATTGCTGAAGCATGTCAATCTGTATAAGGTAACATCTGTCACAAATTGCGGTTCTAAAATATTCCGCGTGAATAAGTGGATTCGGTTGTTTCCGCTGTAATGATAATTTGATGGTTTCATGGTGAATTGAGAAAATGAAACTTTTAAAATGAGGCCAGTCGTGGCGCAGTGGCACAAAGTGTAACTGTAAAACCGACTGGTTGTGGGTTCGAGGAGATGAAATATTTACTTAAATTTATATTTCCATTTCTTCGCTCTGGTATCGAGGACAAGCGCGGCGTTGTGTTCCGCCACTCAACACGCAATGCCTCCAGAATTTGGCAAAAAGTGGAGAACGGAGCGTCTTAACACTAGGTTCCCTCTGCCTACCCTGCAGTGTGCGGGATACAGCGTGAAGCTGATTTAAAAATAGAAATAACTAATTTTTAAATTATGCCGGACAATGGAGAACGGAGTGTTAGAACATTAAGTTTTTTGCCTAATCTGCAATATGGAAAACTAGTACATTGGTACATTTTAACTCCGGGAAAGAAATTTTATTAATATTTCCTTGCTTTGCTAATAAAATAATGAAACATTGAGCTCTGCCACTCAATTCCCAAAATCTTGAATAATAGGCAGTGCGTGAAGAACGGAATGTCTTAACACTGACCTGAGTCTGCCCACCCCATTACAGTTAGTAGCCCAATTACAAAAAAAAAACATTTTGGACTGATAATTTCCACTTTGCTTAATTATTATAACCCGATTCAACCATTTACACTACACAGTGGCCATTCTACTCTAAAATTATATTTGGAATTAGAAGCTCTACATGGGTATTTATTTACATAAATTCTAGTGTTTGAAGCGCATACTCTACATTATTCACGTAATGAACGATGTATGTAGTTTATAGAGCAAGCACGTGCCGACTTGGCTTGCGTTTTATGTTAATTACACTGCGTTACTAGACGCAATTACGGAGCTGCTTGAGTTTGTTTTGAGTTAAGTCGTGTTAATGTGTTATGTAAGACGCGGCGTTGAGTTCCGCCACTCAATGGGTGATTACTCGAATGAGTGGTGCGTGGGGAACGGTCTTAAAACGAGGTTCCCTCGCATCGCCTCGTTACCAGAGCGAAATAATTTTGTAATTTCAAATTATATATTAAATAAATATTTATTTTAATATTTCATTCCCGTGAGTGGGACTCAAACTCATAACCATTGTATGAATAAGACTAAACTAAACTAGCTTCACGCTGTATGCCTAGAGGGGTAGTCAGAAAGAAAGGAGCGCAAAACGCTAGGGTCTCTGCATATCTCTTTCGCCTCATCCACTGTCATCAACCTCTTCATACATGCTTGTTTAGAAAACGTATAAAAATTTTAACAAAGCCTGATGAGAACGCATGGCTTAGTGGTCAGAGTGCCTGGTCGGTTTTCAGGAGGCGCGGGTTCGAGTCCCGCTACGATCAAATTTTTATACTTTTTCTAAATAAATATTTTATTTTCCTAAGTATGGAATAACACTTAAAAAAACTAAATAATACTCCAGTTACATTTAAAAGATAATTAAAAGATATCTTATAGATAGTTCCGCTTTATGTTTTACTGTTCCACAATGAATGTAGTCGCTGTAGAGACGCTTATATTGTCATAATATTTGTGTTTCATTTACATTTGAGCTTATGCCTAGTAGACACAAAACTAACATTAATTTTAGACATTTTTCATATAAATCACTAAATTTTCATTTTTGATTCCAATGGCTGTTAGTTAGTATAGCGTCTTAGAACTGTAGGATAGAGTATGTGGGTTCAATCGTTACAAAATTAGATATAAAGAATACGAAATTAAAGTACTTTTGCGTATCTGAATGTTTGAACAACCTTTTTTATTGTGAAATTGTTGTAGTAATATTTTGGGGAAACGAAATGTTGACCGAATTCCGTGGCTCGGGTTAGATTGACATGACTATGTAGTATCCTTCGACCTGATATTGACATTTGCTAAACAAAAGACGGAAAATGAACTATTAATACGGTTCAAGAATACAAACCTTAATTTTGAAAACAACATATATTCTTAATTGTACTTAAAAACATATTAGAAACGCAAAAAATAAAAGGTTAGTTTGCAAACAATAAGCTTCATATATTATTTTTTACAGAAAAAACAATTTTAAACGAAACTATTTTAACCGGATTAATTGCGAATATTTAAATTTATCTATTAATCCGGTTAAAGGAGTTTCATTTTAAATGTATAATAATCGTCGAAAATCAAAGAGCATATTAGAAATGAATAATATTTTTTCTTGATATATATATGTTATACATATATAAAAAAAATTGAAGTTTGTCTAAACAAAAATTAAGTATAATTATTAAAATGTTTCATAGTTACATCCAAAGAAAAAAAGCATACATTCTAAAAGATACTGTTTAACTCTCTACTATAACATATAGTTTTTTAATATAATGTCAAAATTTTCTATTTCTTCAACAAATTTATAGTTGTACACTTTGCATGTTCTCACAGATATTTTGACAATTTGAAGCGACAGAATCGGTCGGCACCTCTTAATTTCCTAGTCTTTGTCTATCCAGCGAGCAATGCGGAATGGAATTGTAAATTACTTATAAAAGCTATTTCATTTCGTTTGACTATAGTAAGCACTTCGCCTATAAAGTACCTACAGGTTTCGTCTCTTCGAATTTCATTTCTATTAAGATTTTAGAAACAAAGTATTAAGGGCAAACCCTTCTCCAATTTCTACGTTAAATTTGATATATTATTTTTTGAGTAGCAAAACCTATAGAAAAGCCTCAAACAACACCATGCTTGTGTAGCTAGAGCAATAAAAATATTTGAAATACAATATTTCGCTCTGCTACAACCCAGGCATACTGGGTCAACGAATTTTTCTATTACATTTTTAATAACTATAAAATAATAAAACTAATTAGATCCTGGACGCGGTCGAGCGCGGGCTTCATAATAGCTCGACAAGATATTGACCCCACTACCATCGTGCTTACCTTCCGACCCTGGCCCACTGTGTGAAGTATAGATGTTTGTATTGTTATATAATATATTGTTTTACGATTTGTACAAAAGGAAAGATTATATAAAGTTACAGCTTCATCTTTCTGCTTTTTTTTCTCATAGCAGAATAGGCACAAGGAACTTATTGTTCAGAAAATTGCGTGGAGAGTGTGGGTTCGTGGAGATATTGGGTGTCAAAGCCGTGTTTAGTCTAGTTACCAAGAAAGGAACGAGGAAATGAAAATAATTCTTCATATCAAGTGGAAAACCACAATTTTAACTTCAGATCATAAAAAAAAATCAGCTTCACGCTGTATCCCGCACACAGCAGGGTAGGCAGAGGGAACCTAGTGTTAAGACACTTCGTTCCCCACTTTCTCGATATCAGAGCGAAGAAATGGAAATATAAATTTAAATAAATATTTCATGTCCTCGAGTGGGGATCGAACCCACAACCAGTCGGTTTTACAGTAACACTGACCTCACCAAGAAAGGTGATACGAGAAAATGAAAATAGTTCTTCATATCGAGTGGAAAACCACAATTTTAACTTCAGATCATAATGAAAAAGTATCATTAGTCTATAAAAGGATGGTATAATATTTTAGTAGGACTAACATACTCACTGACAGACAGACAGAGATATTTCAATAAATAACCGCTTTTCGTATCTTGGAATATGGAACACTCCATGAATTTCAAATTTTATTTGAATGCATAATTCATCCAGGTTTGCTAAGTCATTTATCATAAATTTCCTTTTTTTTCTTTTATTAAAATAAACATTTATAATTGTTATTATAGTACAAAAATGAACGCTAATATTAAATTATATTATTCTCAGTAAATTATGTAATTAAAGCGCAAGTAATAAGAAACGGATACTTCTTTAGAAAAACATACAAAAATTTGAACTTAGCGGGATTTCAATCCGCGTCTCCTGGAAACCGACCAGAAAAATTTGAAAGTATAGCTAGCTTAGTGGTCAGAGCGCCTGGTCGGTTTCTAATTTGTACAAGTTTTTCTAAAAAAAAAAAATCTTGTTCCACCATTCCATTGTGTAATGTTGCCAAACATTTTCTTACAGCGCAATTTAATAAAAATATACCTAAAACATAATACATATTTAGGGTTTCGTAACTCAAAAGGAAAAGAAAACCGTTATTTCTGGTATCACTTTGTTGTTCGTCTTTCGTCACAATATTATATATTTTCCTTCTAAAAATTATAAAAGAAAATAAAAAAAAAAAATTATACAATACAAAGTAAATAAATCAATCCCATACATCTAATAATTACCTCGTATTCTTAACAAATCTACAGAACCCAACAAACATAACGTGTTAAATTTGAAACTTTAACAGCACGCGCCACGCGCGTTGGTGGGATTCACAAATAGTGTCCACGCAATTCGGGCTTGTTGACTCACCCGCCACTTGACCTCTGCTCTTCATCCGGCTGTGCACCGTTTACATTTATTTAGATATTTTAATAATATTATAAGACCAGTCGTGACGCAACATGCAATTCCTCCAGAATTCGTCGGAAAATGAGGAACGGAGTGTCTTAACACTAGGTTTCATCTGCCTAGCCAGCTGTGTGCGGTCCACAGTGTGAAGCTGCATTTTTTTAATAGATTATATTTACCTATAAATAATAATTATTAAACTGACAGACTGTTACTTATATTTCTCTGCCAATTTTAAAGTTAAACAAATTTTGTTGTCTGTCTAAAAAAATATGTATGAATATATAACCATGAAATATTCTAAACAAACCACACATTCTTTATTAAATACAAAAATAATAATATATTAATTTTCTTTATTTTCCCGTTCATCTAGTATCCAGACATTTTGCTCTTCACTTTGTTCCCGTTTTCCAGACTTTAAATGGTACTACTCAGCGCCGTAGTTGCCAGAAAAATGGTAAAATGAAAATAATTCTCAACACCGGGCGGAAATCGAAACTGCAACCATCGCGGTCCCATTGCTCCACTATATTTTTATTTATTCATAAAAGAAATATACAAGTACCTTTCAAACCACTATCCATAGCAAACAGGGCACAGTCCCGGCCTACAGCTCGGCCAGATGGTCTAATGTTTACAAGTAAAGTTTACCCTCTCTGATCCGTCCCCGCCAAGTAAGAAACAATATGCCACGGTTTGTATACTGTTACATTTGGAAATATTCCAAAAGCGGATTTTGTGTGATAAACAGAAAATCGTAAAAAACCTAAGTATAATATTGAATAGAAGTGTTATATACAATGTTCAGGCCAGTCGTAGTAGAGGGGAACAAGCGCGGCGGGTTGTGGGTTCGATTACCACTTGAGGAAATGAAATATTAAATATTCTAATTTCTTCGCTTTGGTGATGAGGCAAAGTTAGTTTCCTCACTCGACGCGCAATGCCTCCAGAAGCCTTTCGGCGGAAAGCGTGGAACGGAGTGTATTAATATTAGACTGCTACATACAGGAAGCCTGAAGGTAAATAAAGGCAATATTATAATATGTCGAAGACACGCTCAATATACATAAATAATGAAAAAAATAAATAAAGTTATTATAAAAATATGATGATTACATTCACTAAATTAACAATTTAAACAAAATAGTTTGCTTACTTATAATTCCAAGCTCTAGAATTATTGCCTAGATCTCGTAAATGCAGTTGAATTTAACACTACAAAGTTTATATTACTTATCGGAGCATAAGCAGTTCTCGAGGCAGCAAACACAACGGTAGTAAGTTCAAATTCCACTGGGGAAAGGGTTCATTTAAACCAAAATATATATATATTTATTAGGTAAAATCTAGCGTAATTTTTTTTTACAAAACCATGAATTTCTACTAAAAGTTAAAATAAATATATAGATAGCATTTCTATAACCAGTGTTTAATCTACGAAACGCGGTTTAGTGCTAATAAGCATTTGGCAATCAAGTGCAATGTTATTAGCGCTCATGCCAGGAAGCAGTCTGATGCCACATCTTTACTTATCACCAATTTATAGGTCAATTATACAAAATTTTATATTTAGATAGCTAGTTACTAAGAAAATTATGTCTTGTTTTCAACTACACGCTATATCTCGTATAGCGACGTAGGCAGTGCTAACCAATCCGTGCTAACCACTCCCTTCTCCGCTTTTTTGGTTAGCGGAGCTCAACACCGCCCTTTTTCTTGTTATCAAAGCAAGAAAACAAAAAATATTAATAATATTAAAAACTGAACCCTAAATCGTCGTGCTTACAAGCCAATCTGCCATTTTTTACTTTCCATATTTTTTTTAAACTTTAATTTTATTTAAGCATATCTCTATCAGTATAAAAATACATTAAAATATAATACGTATAAGTAAGTTGTTTATTTAATAGTCGGTAAGGTTTCAATAGTTTGTAAATAATAATTCTAGCGAAGACTATTTTCTTGTTCCGTACTTTTTAGAGCGTGTTTTAGTAGTCGGGTTTTAGTTTTTAAACTTTCTTTCATTTAACTTATTTTAGAATTGTGTGAATTCGTGTTATTTGTCCCATTATGATACCTAACTAGTTTAGAAGTGATTTTATAAATTCTTTCAATTATTAGGTGATTGCCAGGAAAGCCGTGAGCAATAGCTAATAATATTTATATATTTGAGGCCGGTCGTGGCGCAGCGGCAGGTGGTGTGACTGCAAACCGACTGGTTGTGGGTTCGATCCCCACTCGAGGAGATGAAATATTTACTTAAATTTATATTTCCATTTCTTCGCTCTGGTGTCGAGGTTAAGCGCGGTTGAGTTCTGCCACTCAATACGCAATGCCTCCAGAATTCGGCAGAAAGTGGGGAACGGAGTGTATTAACACTAGGTTCCCTCTGCCTACCCTGCTGTGTGCGGGATACAGCGTGAAGCTAATTCAATTCAATTTATATATTTGAAATATGCTAAAAAAGCTCTTTCATTTGTTACCCCACACGACGGAAAGATTTTTTTTGTTCTTTACTTCACGTCTAAAACGTATAAAGGGCGCTGTAGACAATTTAACCTGGCTTTGTGTAGCCTGTAACCAGCGGACGATCATGACTACTAGCTTAGAAGATGTGAGGGAACAGATGAACATCCATACCCACATACATATGTACATACATGCAGGTCAAAATCATAATCCTTCTTTTTGCTTCGCCGTAGTCATGATAATTTTTTTATATATATTTTTATATATTGTCATATTAATGTTCCGTTTTGAAAAAAGTTTTACTGGATAGTGTGATTCTTAATAACAAATTTCATGAGAGGCTACGATACCTGCCGCAATACCACCTTCTCCTATAACAATATAATTTAAATTCTCACAATTTTTAAAGTGCTAATTGATCAACTAATAAAAAGTATGACGTATTTTAATAAAACAAATTTACAACGAAGTTTACTTTTAAAAGAAAAAAGAACTAAGATAGATAAATAGCGAAGAATGTCCTTACAGAGTTAAACAGTATTTGCTTTTGAAAAACAAGGCACAGAGCCACAAAGGATGCTGGTACAAAAGAACTCTGGAAACATTTAATTTCGTACTAAACTGTATTTTTATATCTTTATTCTTTACGTGGAAAGACCGTTTTATTGATAATAATACAAAAAATAGAATAGAATAGAATATACTTTATTGTACACATAAAACAAAAAAATATAAAAAAATAAAAAATTAAACAAAAAAAATAAAGAATATTTACTTTTCTTTGCTAAAGTAAATAAATAATACTTATTAGAGATTGCTTTATTGACATTGTTTTTTTAAGGTGATAGGTATATAAGATTTAAATAACATAATATGTAATATCAATTATCTTATCTAGTCTTGTTGATGCATTGTGACCACATTTGACTGTAAACGATTAAAAAAATTGTAATTTTATTTGAAAGTTCATTGAAAAGCCGGTCGTAGCGCAGGGGCACAAAGTGTGACTGTAAAATCGATTGGTTGTGGGTTCGATCCCCCACTCGAGGAGATGAAATATTTACTTAAATTTATATTTTCATTTCTCCGGTCTGGTGTCGAGGCAAAGCGCGGCGTTGAGTTCTGCCACTCAACACGCAATGCCTCCAGAACTCGGTGGAAAGTGGTAGTCTTAACACTAGGTTCCCCCTGCCTACGACGCTGTATGCAAACAGCAGGTTTGCGGGATACGGCGAGAAGTTGGTTTGATTTAATTTTGATGTATTTTAACGCAGTGTGAAAACATCTGACTCGAAACGGTTAAAAAAATTGTAAAAAAATTAAATATGATGTACATTGACAATTTGAAAGAAGCCTATGGCTAAATCGCCACCTCTCCTAGAGAACCGTTGGACGACGGAATACTTTGACACAAAATTTTGTTTCTATTTATTTTGCTATGTGGTGGATAAAGTGGTGTAAAACTGTTTGAAAGAAAATTAAATTCTTAGTGAAATCATATAACAGGCGATAGATGGATTTTATGTAAGACGCGATTATCTCTATCTCTATATATTATAAAATAAGAACGATTTTTTTTTCTGTCTGGCCTTTCTACGTTATCTTCTTCTAAACCACCCAACGGATTTTGATGCGGTTTTCACCATTATGTAGAATATTTCTCAGGGAAGGATTATATATGGTTTATTATATGTATATTTTATTGTAATTTGACATAAATATGATAAATGTGTATAAAGTCCTACCCGTTGAGACACTTTCACTCATGCGCTGCTTTAATGGTAAGTCCTACATGAAAACAATGTACTAGAGTATTATTCCTCTTAATAAGATCTACAAAAAAGTCAGCGACAGCATATTCGTATATTCTAAGGATAACATACAGTGAGCATATTTCTGTCTAAAAATAGTAATTTGAATATATTTTTTATTTTGAGGGATGTTTGTCCATACTGATTGATACCATATCAATCCTTATCCTTTTAAATACTTTATTAATTTTCTACGTTAAACGAAGATAAAATTTGCTCTTTACACTAATTTGAAATTACAAATAGTTTTAGAGAAAAACGCATTTAATTGTAGACACATCACGCCGGCTATAAACCGCAGTTTTGGCGCAAGTTTCATTTATTACCTTACTCTCAGCATATAAATAAGTATATTAGTTACGTTGGCCATTTAATGTAGATCAAAACTGTCTTTTACTGTTTTTTATTTTAATAAGTACTTTAGAAGTTGTTACAATATCAAAAAATCCTTGCTTTGAAACGGCTCGCCACACGCCATGCGTCCCCCCGCGCCCCGCGACGTTTTGCTTATCGAAGCGCGTCCGCCGCGCCCGCCTGCCTCTGTACTGTAGAAAAGTAGATGTACATGCGATTGTTCGTATTGGATAATTGGAGTTTAATATATTTAGTTTCGTCTATTTTGATTAATAGAATAGTAGGTAGTCTTTTGTTCATAATTTCTTCCGTATAAGTATTTTAGTTTAAGAGAACAGTAGGTAGGCTTTTGTTTATCATTTCTTGCGTTTAAGTATCCTGTTGTTTATTTTGTTTACTCTTCTTCTGTTCTTTTATTATTAACTTTACCTTTTAAACATAGGAAATGTTTTTAATTTAATTATACCACGACAAAGTCGTTCAAATATAGGTCGTAGAACAAGAAATGCAAATAAAAATCGTTTAAATCTTAGTAATGAAAGCGTATATGAGACGGAAATTAGATAGTAATTTAAATATATTTACTTATTGAGAGGGATGTGT
>JAATLQ010007555.1:20520-57078 GCA_013421005.1 Heliconius erato x Heliconius himera | reverse complement strand
CGCACCTGCAGCTCCTCTAGTGTCGCACAGGGCCGTGGGCGGCGGTGATCACTTACCATCAGGTGACCCGTACGCTCTTTTGCCTTGTCCTTTTCCATAAAAAAAATGATCAGATTAAAACAATAATTAGCTAATAGTCAAAGTAGTAGGAAAAAATCATATAGATTTTCATTAAACCAATATTTGATTTTTGAACTGGATTTGATTTTAAATGATTCGTAGAGTTTTCGTCTACTATTATAGGTTATTTTTCTGTTACT
The DNA here is from genome assembly GCA_013421005.1 of Heliconius erato x Heliconius himera. NCBI lineage: Eukaryota > Metazoa > Arthropoda > Insecta > Lepidoptera > Nymphalidae > Heliconius > Heliconius erato x Heliconius himera. The sequence continues at coordinate 56,818 of JAATLQ010007555.1, read as the reverse complement.
GTCCTTTTTTTCGTTTGACGCTGTATCCCGCATATACCAGGTAAGGAAGAGGGCGCCTAGTGTTAAGGAACTCCGTTTTACAGGTTCCCAATTCTAGCGACACTGCGTTGAATGCAGGAAATCTAACGCCACATTTTTTCTTGTTACCATAACAATAATAATAATTATTTATATATTTTAATATTGCTTGTTGAATAATTCATAAAATTTATTTATTACCCATATACAGTCATACAGATCTATCTGGGAACACAATAAAGTTGAAGTACCTATTTAGCCTTGCCTATACCTTTTGTAGAATATATTCCTAAATTCGCTTTATCTTTCTAGCAAGTTTGAGAAGACAAATTTTAAAACTATATGGAACCTTTGTCTCGACGATTCTATAAATACTAAATTACAAGCTCCGAAAACGTTATTCGGGTATAATGTCGTTTTCTTAACTTCACACATTCTTTTTCAGCTTAACGCTCTGTTTTTCAGGTAGAGTGAAATCAGTGCTGAAATACTCAGTTCTCCGCTTTTCACTCTAATTGAATTTGAAACAGTTCAACTCGCAATGTCTTAAAAAATGGGCGAAATGGGTGAGTGTCTTAAAGGAACGTTTTCTTCTACCACGTGGGTAAGTGTGACGCTCCATTTTATCTTTTTTTATTTTTAAATTTCATCCAGCACATGAAAGGGAACGTAGAGGGAATTAGGGAACCCAGTGTTATAACACTGCATTCCCCATTAAGACACTTCTGTTCCCAACTTTCCATCGAATCCCGGAGGCATTGCCTGTTGACTGGCGATACTTATCGCCGTGATTTTCTTCGTTACCGGAACGAGTAAATGAACATATTCAATCTTCCCCCCTTTATATATTCCCATTGGGGGAATAATTTATTCCCCCAATGGGAATTAGAACCACAACCATCGCGTTTATAGTGACATGCTTGTACCACTGCGCCACGAGTGCCTATTTTCCCTTTTATTTTATAAAAATGCTAATAATTCTGCAAATAACACAAAAGTGAAAGTCAAGGTTCATTTGAAAATGTTTTATTCAATATCTATAGACGCATTACATTTTATTTATTGAGAATGCAGACTACATATTTGATTTAATAAACTAATAGAATTATTATATTAGATAACAATTGTAAAACTCATACCTGAAGGCTGAAATACCGTCATGGCACAGTGAGACTCATTGTCACTGTAAACTATGAATAGTTGCGAGTTTGACTCCTATGCAAGAAAAAAATATTATTGTTTGCTCACTCTGGCAAAACACAGCGCGGCGTTAAGTCCTGCCATGTATTATCTTGAATACTAGTAAAAGAAGAAGTAGGAGTAAAATATATATAAAAATTCTTTTTAAGAATTATTTATTTATATGAGGCCGGTGGCACAAAGTGTGACTGTAAAACCGACTAGTTCGATCCCCACTCGAGGAGATCAAATATTTGTATATTTTCATTTCTTCGCTCTGTAGTTGAGGCAAAGCGCCGCGTTGAGTTCTGCCACTCGACACGTAATGCCTCCAGAATTCGGCAGAAAATGGGGATCGGAGTGACTTAACACTAGGTTCCCTCTGCCTACCCTGCTGTGTGCGGGATACAATAGTCAAGACGAAAATACATCATCCTCTTTTTAGAGCAATCGGTTAAACAGTCTGCAAAGTGGAATTGTAAAATCAAAACGTTATTATTTAGCGTTTGAATAGAACCTCTAAATGGGTAAACGTTGCGGCTTATCATTCCAATGTGATCCCTTCACCCTTGCTGACTATTGATTTCAGCCTAGAAATAGGGTTACTATGATTTATTTAAAAGTTTATAATATTTTTTGTGACACAGTGCCATAATCATGGGTTCGATTCCCATCCGGGGAAATTTATTATTTTCGTTTATTCGTTCAGGGAACCTGACAAAGTACGTTGTTGACGCAAAAAACAAGAAAGAAAAAAAATTTAGAAAATATTTAAATAAAAAATAAAGGAAATTTGGGTGTATAAGTGCCTTTTCAAATCTTACAAATAATACATTTTAATAAAAGTCTAATAGATCTATCTATACTATTATAATAAAGCGGAAGAGATTGTTTGCTGGCTTAAGCGCTAAAACCTCTGGAACTACTTGTTGGATTAACTTTCTTTGTTTTGTATGAAAGCATATTATTAGAAAATATATTCTTGAGGAGTGCTATAGGCTACATAAAACTACGGTTTAATTATTAGTTAGCCTTAAATAACAAAATAACAATAATTAGGAACGAAAAAAATAAGGTTTATTAGTTCTCAAATAAAGTCCGCGACATTCTATATCTAATTTTTTAAATAAGTCACAATAAGGCATTTTGTGACTAAAAATTTGTACTCCATCATTAAAAAAAAATTATTAATAATTTGGATGTATAATTTTCGAAAAAATGTAAAATTAAATATTTAAACTCTCTGTTTACGGCCGCAAGCCTATAGGTTCGAGTCCCTCAGAAGGCAAAGGGATTCACTACTGACATCTTCTCACAAGCATCCACGTAGTGCTTGCAAATTCTTAGAATTATGAAAAATAATTGAATGTATAACCGTTGACAAATGCAACATAATAAAAGAATTATATGCGGGCGAAGCTGCGAGTCGGCCGCTAGTCTTCCATTTAAATACATATAGCAAAATTTGGAACTCTGGCTCTTAGACTTGCTCAAGTGTATCCAATTAGGCTCTAAGTTCTTTTTGGTCACGTCACAACTCTTATATGGTTGTTACAACTTTTGTTGTTAGCGCCTTTTGTGGAGAGAATTTTACAAATTTAGTAAAAATTTAGGTAAAGAAGTTAAAAAAAAATTAAAATTTTTAGAATAGTTATTGTGATCTATTTGTTTATATTTATATGTTTATATTTGTGTGTAATTTGTTTATCAGAGAATGTATGTTTGTAGGTATTGTTGAAAAATATTATATAAGTAGAAAATAATTGAGGCCAGTCGTGGCGCAGCGACACGAAGTATGGCTGTAAAACCGACTGGTCGTGGGTTCTATCCTCACTCGAAGAGATGAAATATTTACTTAAATTTATATTTCCATTTCTTTGCTCTGGTATCGAGGCTAAGGGCGTTCTGCCACTCAACACGCAATGCTTCCGGAATTCAGCAGAAAGTTGGGAACGTAGTGTATTAACACTAGGTTCCCTCTGCCTACCATGCTGTGTGTGGGATACAGCGTGAAGAAATGTAGTAAATATTTTCTTTACTAAATTGCTACAAAATAATTCCTTTATTGCATTGGTTGAAACTGTAGTTATCAATGTATGAATAATATCTTTAAAATGATAATCTCATCAAAAACATGAAAGCAATTCAGAGTAGTAAACAAATAATTGTGGTATTTAAGCGAGAGAAGCCGCGAGCTATACATATGTATAACTGGTAAAACTAAAAGCTATTATTTGTAACATTAGAAAAAATCTACAGTGTGAACGGTTACGAAGTTTCGATCACGTGGGAGTCACGTATAAAAACTTTGAATCCGAAAGTCGAACTAGGTATCAAGAACTGTCTTCTCATTTCGTGAAAATCTAGGGCAAAACTTACTTTGGTCCGGTCAGCTATATTGCTTATAGTTTGCGCTGTATGTACATTAAATAAATGTGATAAATAATGTGTTTCTAAGTACAGCACTTCTTTCTACGATGTAATTCGTCTTGACAAGCGGACAGACACACCGACAAATAGTCAGACATACAAACAGATTCATCTGTTAGATAGACAGATGGACAAAAATATATTTATAATTAGTAAATAAGGGTTCCGTTTCTGTCTTTTCAGGTGCGAAACCCTATGTTCCCCATAGTGAAGTTAAAACAGTCCGCTCTTCAGTTGCCACTTAACAAAGATAAGCAATTTTTTAAATGTAAATCAAAATATTACTTTTCCATTATTTTTTCAGTAATAAATTCCAAGCATGGTTACCCTACACCCTTTTATGAGTTGAAAATCTCTTTAGCAACCACGGCTAATGCAACTTCGGCCTGTATTTTTCCCACAAAACCAGGTCAGCCCCACGTCAATGTTTAGAAATCTTCATTACGAAGTGTTCTGTGGCGATATATCAGTTTTTTTGTTTTCTAAGTGGACTTATGATTCTATTTTATTTAATAATTGCTTCAGGCCGTCGTGGTGCGGCTTGAAGCTTGTACCATGGCGGTCGGGGTATCGATTCCCACTTGTAACTACTCTACTGTTTCCAGGAGGCGCGGGTTCGAGTACGGTACGTTCAAATTTTTATACGTTTTCTAAATAAGTATTTTTCTTTCCTAAGTGTGGATTAACACTTTAAGAATGTTAAAAAATATTTTCTACTTTGATGACAGTCGTGGTGTAGTACGACTATAAACGCGACTAGTTGTGGGTTCGATTTCCAATCAATGAAATGCAAAAAATAGCAGTTTCGCCACTCAACATGCAATGCCTCCAGAATTCCGGGGAAAGAATTATGTTTGTCACTCTCTCGGAATTTGGGCGGTGTGTGGGTAACAAAATTCTCTCTGTCTAAAGTGTAATAAGTAGTTAATTGTTTATTTTTTATGACTCAAACTCAATAACATTTAAATGTAAATAAAAATATTCTGTATTCCAATGACCGAACGACTATAGCGAAATTCTAATTTGCGCCCCTAGTAATCTTTTTGAATAGCTCTTATTATATAGGAAATTAACCTATACGATTCTTATAGCTTCAGGCTGGACCACCTATAGCACTTATAGCAGGGTAGGCAAAGGGAACCTAGTGTTAAGACATTCCGTTCTCCACTTTCTGCCGAATTGCACAAGCAGTCGGTTTTACAATCACACCTCGTGCCGCTGCGCCACGACTGGCCTCACAGGTAACTGGTTGTTTAGGTTTATTATAGAAAATAGGTAATTGCATAGAATAGAAGAAGAGTTACCCCTTTCTCTTTCAGATATGATTATATTTAAGAGTAAGAAGTGGCAGATCGGCTAGTAAAGGCAAACTTTTAGTATTATTTCTGTAGTAGGTGTTTACGCGATTGGTATCTATTCGTAACTGCGTCACACGTTATACAGTATGGATAAATATCGGGAAATGAAAAAAAAATCCTACGTCTAAACTGTATCATCTTGATCAATTTTACCCTATATGTTGCTCCCGTAAAAACGTCCGAGGAGCTGAGGAAGCGTCTGCGCTTCTTAATATACGTATTAACAATATATTTTTTGAATTATGGAATGGAAGAGATCTAATGGAGAACAGAGTGTCTTAACACTACTTCTCTGGTTCCCACAGCCTACTTTGTTTATCCGTTTTGTTTCGTTTAACGTCACGCTATAATTAAGGATACAACGTGAACTTAAAAGAAATTTCCATTTAAAAAAATATATAATTTTAAATAAACATACGCACAAAAGAACACTGTGAAAGTAACCGAAGTGCGTAGAAATTAAATTTCCATGAATTTATGCGAAGAAAGCCATCAGCGGTAAGTGGAGTTTTTTGTTAGACGCTATTAAATATCGCGGTCGGGTAAAAGCGGGCATAAATAACATGATGTTCTCATATAAAATTTATATATTATACATATTTTATTTACATCGGTTTAACTTAGATGAAATATCTTAATATTTTTTTATGGGAGAATTGATTTTAATTTATTTTTAAAAGAAGGAAAATATATATATATTTTTTTTTAGGTTCACGCTGTTCCCTGCATATAGCAGTGAAACAGAAGGAACCTAGCATTCCTAAGCACCTCCTAATTGTCGAGGTATTGCTTATTGAGTGGTGGAACACAACGCCGCGCGTTGCTTTCTTAAAGTGAAAAAAATGTTCCCACGTTTTTTTTTTCATATTGATAGCCTCCTGAAATTTGCATTAAAAAAGTAATAATAATATGAACCTACGATCACCATTTCAGTCTCCTATATCGTTATTTAATCTATATATAACTCTTCCGATACTAAATGATTGACAGACAACGCACAAACGAAATTGTTGCACTTATGAATTTGAAATGTAGTTGTATCTAGGTTAGGGAATAAACAAGGTGAAGAAATCTCTTTTTGTTTATGGAGAGAGAGAGATTTTTTTTTATTTCAACTGAAACTTGAAAAATTTAATTTTCCATTTCAAGTCTACAAAGTCCACGGAAATAAAGTCGCGGGCGACGCCTAATAGAAAATATAAATACTAAAACTTAATTAAAACATAAAATAAACATCATAAATAGGTCTCTAAGTAAAAATAAAAGATTTTACTGTTATTATAATTAAAAGAGAACGGTCTCAAGCGAGAAATTAGGTTATTAATCAAATCTATTATAGGCATTTACTCTTATTTGAATGAAAACTGTTTTATATAAAGCGCGAATAACTTTTTAAAATATAACTTTATAATTATAAAATACAAATTTACTTGAAAATTAATTTACTTAAAAATAACTATTTTTTAACTGTTTAGAACATGACACATTCTAAGGTCCGTATTTATAAACCTCTCTCAACTCTGAGATCGATCATGAGATATCGTTTTCATTCATAAATTATATATCTATGAATGAATACCCCATCTCAAGATTGATCTCAGACTCGCGAATGGTTTAATAAATACGGGCCTAAGTGCCGGTGGTAAATTTGACCGCAGACAGTGCGTTATATTGAAATGATTATAGTTTTTTTTTTTCACAAAAATTACGATAATCGGTTTTTTTTTTTAAAGTTTCATTCATTATTCGAACTACCACTGATTTATAAGATTAAAGCGTTTAACCAAATATATTTATCATTATATTTGTATATGTCTAGTCATAGGTATATACAGGATGTAACGCGATCGATGGATCAACGGTTGTCTATGAGTCAGTATCTATCTATCTATTTCACCCTATGTATGTATTGTTCGGCAAATGCTTTAAAATTAGTGATTTTTTGGTAAAAAATTTATTCTTGAAGAAAATGGGCTACTCCAATCCGATTATTGAGTATGCGCTCTTAATTTTTTTTCTCAATATAGCTCTATGGTAGGCCTTTTGTATAATGTAATATTTCAGCTTTCAGCTTGGAGATAACATGGAAATAAAAGTAGTTTTTAAATAGGCTAAATTTGATCAAATACTTTTAAGGATTGTGCTAGGATAGCTTTACAATATCAAAATATTTGTACTCAATAAATATTGTCTGATTAAAGAAGATTACTAAAAAATGTAAGCATTTATGTAAATATGTAAAAAAATTAATTTAAATGTAGTTAATTCTCGTAATAATATTAACCATTTTTCACTGTTTCATGATTTAAGCATATTTTTTAACATGTTGCCATTGAGCCGCGCCTATGAAACTTACAGTATTAGTATAGAATAATAATTCTATACTAATACTATTAGTTCTTAAAATTATTTCTGTAAAAAAAAACAACAGTATTTTTTTATCGCTACAGCTCTAAAATAAAATTGAAAAAATTGCTTATTTAAAAACGATTTCTGTTTCTATGTTATTTCCAAGATTTATAACCCGATAGTTTCAAAACATAACATTATACAAAAGAACTAATATTGAGCTAAATTAAGAAAAAGAGATCATAAGCGCAGTCTCAACAATCGGACTGTTGAGACTGCGCCGAACCACTGAAAATTGGCAAACATACATGAGGATGAAATGAATAAGTACTGAGATCATCTATCCATAGACAACCACCATTGTTCCGTCAATGGCGTTACACCCTGTACATATTCGTTTAACTTTACGTAATATATCTAGTTTTTAATTCTTTAATATTATTATTTTTTTCTATACGCGGAGAAGCTTTTCAGGAAATGCGAAGTAGGACAATTTTCCATTTCAAATAGATCGAAGTCCGTCAAGGCCGTCGTGGCGCAGGGTTTACCGTAAGGGCAATAGGACTTTCTATTTTATTAGTTATGAGTTATGAGTGGGCACCAAACCCATAACAGTTCCGGTTACAGTCAGAGATTGTTGATGATAAATTTAATTTATATTAATCATGTCTATTTATAAACAGAGACAAATTTGTCATAAATTAAGCCATGTTTCACTTTGTTAAATATATATTGACAACTACTTAATATCTAAGATATTGACTGAGACCAGTCCAGTCCTGAGGCCAGTCGTGGCGCAGCGGCACAAAGTGTGACTATAAAACCGACTGGTTGTGGGTTCGATCCCCACTCGAGGAGATGAAATATTTACTTAAATTTATATTTCCATTTCTTCGTTTTGGTATCGAGGCGAAAGCGCCGCCTTGAATTTTGCCACTCAAAACACAATTCCTCCAGAATTCCGCAGAAAGTGGGGAATGGAATGTCTTAACACTAGGTTCCCTCTGCCTACCCTGCGGTGTGCGAGATACAGCATGAAGCTGATACAGCGTGAAGCTGATATTGATCAAAACATCGTATACAGTACATTCTAAGAGGTCAATACTGCTAATTGTAATGCAAAGAAGTATTTAAATCTTGTGAAAGAGCAAAATTTATAAGAAAGAAAGTCTTCATAATTGTTGAACACGGATCTGACATTTTAGAAACTTTACAGAGCAGTTGGAAACTTTGTAAAATATGAAACTTAGTGTGCTCAAAATGTAAAATGCTTAATAAAGATACGTTCAGAAAGGAGATTTACTTCGCTATGGTGAGAAGACAAATCGCGGCGTTGAGTTACGCCACTCAACACAACTCAATATTTCGAATAGATTGCTTAAAGACTAGATTCTCTCTGCTTACCGTTCTATATACGCAGAAAACAGCGTGAACCTTAACAAAGTATTATGCATTAGTACGTTGTGTCCCCCCAAACCAGGTATCTTTGAGGCAGAAAGGCATCCTTTAATATTTTTTATCTATCTTAGAAAAGATAAAAGATATAAGTCAAAGAGAATGCGTGTCAGTTTGATTGAATGAAAACACTAAATATTTTCTTTTATCTTTAACTCATCGTACAAAATGTAATTCAAAAGCATTATTTGTCACGCGACAGATAAATGGTGAACGTAAACATGAAGGTCTTCTTATAGTCTGAATTTTTGTTTTTTAAGTTCACTTCATGATATAGCAGAATAGACAGGTGAAAACTAGTGATAAAACACTCCATATTCCAGTTTCCACAAAGTTGCATGTTGAGGGACGGAACTCAACATCGCACTTTGTCTTGTTATTGGAGTGGAGAAATAAAGGAGAAAATAATTCAGACCTATGAGCGAAAATCAAACCCACAACTGCCACTTTTACAACCAGACACAAGTTTGAGGCCCACGAAGCTCTACGACACCCTTCTACTAGTTTTATCATTGTATGATACGACGTAATTTTATTATTGTAGTATTTTTTTTACCTTTATGCAAAGCCGTTACATTTTTTTTTGTAATCGGCGAAAAGTCTAGAATAGAAGTGTCTTAATGGAGACGGAGTGTCTTTACACTAGGTTCCAAGGTTCCCTCTACCTACTCTGCTATGAGCGGATTACAATTTGAAGCTACAAAAAAAGATTGAACTCACTACTATGCACAGTGTAGAGTCATACACATTTCAATTCCGACAAAAAGGTGTCAAAACATACATTGTTTTAATCCACTCGAACAACTGGGGCAAGGATCGTTAGTTAGCATTATTGTTGACTGAACCACCGCGAGTACGCTTATGTTTCTAAGCAAGAAGATTATACGTATTACCTCGTGGCGCAGGGGCACAAAGTGTGACTGTAAATCGACTGGTTGTGGGTTCGATCCCTACTCGAGGAGATTAAATATTTACTTAAATTTATATTTGCATTTCTTCGCTCTGGTGTCGAGGCACGCTTTGCCTTGTTGAGTTCTGCCACTTAACACGCAATGCCTCCAGAGTTCGGCAGAAAGTGGGGAACGGAGTGTTTTAACACTAGGTTTCCTCTGCCTGCTGTGTTGTGTGCGGGATACAGCATGAAGCTAATTTATTTATTTGATTTATTTTCTTACTGATGCTGATGTAGCGTTAGACTATATACGAAGGTCTTTGTAGATTTGAATCTATAGTTTCATAGATAAATATTTAAATCGCGGTGTTGAGCTCTGTTAAGCATTCAGCAATGTATTTAATTCGGGAAACTGCAAAATTTGTCTTGAACCTGTTTAAGGTGTAATGTTAAGAGGAATTTTCTGTTTTGAATGAAGACAATAAAACAATATGTTAACAACTACGAACGGATGACCATGTCTTAAATAATACACCTCTAAGCCATCGTGGCGCAATAGCTGAGTGAAAAATGTTATAACTGTAGGTTCAGTGCCGTTTATTCCTCCGTTTTGGTAGAACCAAACTCGGTGATTATGCTATTTAGTAAACAATATCTCGAAATCGGATAGAAAATGGAGAGTCTATCCTCTGATGATCTCTGTGATTATCTCTCATAGCCGCTGTATATAAGAAAAAGAGCAACGCTACAAACAAACAATTACCCGTACGAGAATTGAACCTACAATCATCATATCATACATATACTTTACACGACATCGTTTTAATTTACTTAAACAACTGGGGTAAGGTTTGTTTGTCTCTATTATGTCGTTTAAAGCTCGAGTATTACATACCTGCGTGCCGGTTTATTCAGTGACAACGGAGAGACAATGTTAGCTTGTATGTAAATTGTGATACCCCTTAAATGACAGGTAGATGTAGTGTAGGTATAGGTAGGTGCATTTGTTTGTTGACAGTTTAAGCAGGGAGGCAGTGGGAACCTAGTGTTAAGATATACCGTTAGCTACGCACAGCCCAATTTTCTAGACAGAACTTGCTTGTTGAGCGACGGAATTTAACATCGCGGTTTGTGTTGTGCCAACGATGAAATGAAAATGATTAATTGTCGAAACTGGAAAACGAACCTACAACGGTCGCGTTGACGCATATACTGTGCCAGTATGTTCAAAGATATGATGGCCTCAAAGCTGTGACTCTAAGATTATATGCGATATTGGTAGCAATATTGGTTAGAAACATAGAAGCTGTATTATAAAATTCAATGTATTTATTTTATAAGTTTTTTTTTTGTATTATTCAGTTTTATTTGCAACCAGTGCTTTTATTTTTAACAGATGTGATGAGGGTGTTTTAATCGTTTGTTTTTTTGGAAAAAGATAAGGCAAGTAAGATAAGGCAAGTAGATCACCGCGACCACCACCAGAAGAGCTTCAGGTGCGTTGCTGGCCTTTAAGGTGGTCGAGCTTTTTGAAGTTCCCAGTTCGTATCGATCTGGAAACACTGCCGCAGGTAGGCCATTCCACAGTTGAGTGGCGCGTGGAACGAAGTTCCTACAAAACCGCAGAGTAGTGGAGTGCCGCATATCCATATGGGGTGGATGTTACTAGAGTTTGTGACGCACTGTGCGGTTAGAAAATTCGGCGGCCGGTAACAGGTTAAACAGTTCGCTTCTCGAGTGTGTATAGTAAAGAAAACATTACCAACCATAACGCATCAGACCCTCAGGGCGGGGTAGGCAGAGGGAACCTGGGAACCTAGAGTTATGACACTCCGTTCCCATTAAGACATTTGCGTTCCCCACTTTCCGCCGTATTCTCGTAACTCATCGCCGCGCTTTGCCTAGTTACCAAAGTGAAGAATAATATGAAATATTTTTATTTTCTCGAGTGGGAATCCAACCTACACACACTTGTGCTGTCGTACGCGTATGCTAGTACACCACGGCGGTCATAATTATAATTTAAAAATAAATATTAATAAAAATGGTCATTTAATTTGAAGCGATGTTAATTACGAAATATATTAAACCAATATTTCAGTATAAGCATCAGTAAACTGAGTTTCATTTATTTTTCGTAAAGTAAATATTAAATACAATATTATTTTTCCAGCTTTATGTTGTATCCCGCATAGCTGAATAGGCAGACAGAACCTATTGCTAAACTACTCCTTTCCCCACGTGCCGTCCAACCGTGCGTTATGAGTGGCGAAACTCAACGCCGCGCTTTGTTTTGTTACCAGAACGAGTAAATGAAATTAGAATTAATTTATTTGCTTATATGTGGCCGTGGTAGAGCAGCAGCACAGCATCAGAAAAAATCGTTTTTTCGAGTGAGACTGAACCCACACCCGTCACGTTTACAGTCAAGTTCTATACCGCTACGTCCACAAATAAGCAAATGAAACCGCCTCAATAGCCAATATATGCTTATCTTTAGCCATTTAAATTTTAATACAAAGCTTTCAGCGTGCTCATTTTCATAATTTATTCTTGTAGCTTTATTCCCACACTAGTCTTACATGCGGCTCTGCTCCGTTGTTGAAATGGAAGTAAATAAGAACTAAATATTCTTATATTAATTAAAGTAACTAACAATATGTTCACTTCATCATCATTATCATCATCACTGTTGGACATTGGCCTCCCCCAAGGATCTCGACGCCAATCGGTCTTGCGTTGCTTGCATCCAGCTGCTTCCCGTGACCTTGACCAGATTGTCAGTCGACCTGGTGGAGTTTTGGGTTCGATCCACACTCGAGAAAATAAAATATTTATTAAATTTAAATTTTCATTTCTTTGCTCTGGTGTCGAGGCAAAGGTTGGCTGTTCTATAGCGTTAGGCCCGCTTTTTGTACATTTTTTTGTAATTATATACAATAAAAAATATATAAATAAAAATAAATAAATAAAGAGTGATTATGCCAGTCGTGGCGCAGCGGCACAAAGTGTGACTGTAAAACCGACTAGTTGTGAGTTCGATCCCCACTCGAGGTGATGAAATATTTTACTTAAATTTATATTTCCATTTCTTCTCTCTGGTGTCGAGTCAAAGCGCGGCGTTGAATTCTGCCACTCAATACGCAATACCTCCAGAACTTGGCGGAAAATGGGGAATAGAGTGTCTTAACACTAAGTTCCTTCTGCCTATCCTGCTGTGTGCGGGATACAGCGTGAAGCTGATTTAAAAAATAAATAAAAAATGATTGAACTCACTACTTATATTATTATTTTTTATTTATTTATTTATTCATAGCGTACTCATTTTTCATAATTTAATCTTATAGCTATGTATCTATAAGTAAATATATGTATATTTTTTACACACTAGTTTTAGAATAGATCATGCTCTTAAGGTCAGTCGTGGCGCAGGGGCACAAAGTGGGACTGTAAACTTGACTGGTTGTGGGTTCGATCTCCGCTTGAGCGCAACACGCAATGCAATACGGCGGAAAACGCAAACGAAATTTCTGGAACGGAGTATCTTAACACTAGATTATTTCTGCCTACCAGTAGGGTAGCATACAGCTTAAAGATGTCATCATGCTTATCGAAACTCTCAAGTTCTTCCGCTTATCCGACTAAATAACTGTATCGAAACCGGTGTATCACTCAGTTTTGGAGTTACGATGCCACAGCTAGACACACACATACACAGCCACTTCAAACTTACAACACCTCTCGGTTTTCATCAGAAGATAAAAAATATTTAACTTTCTCATTTTCATAACATATTCTGGACTTTCATTCCAACATTTCGATACTATAGAATTATTAATAGTATCAGTAGCCATAGTTCATATACACCGCAATCGATATAATATTGGTTACAATATTGTAATACTAGCCTATTAGCCTATAGCTTCTGGTACAGAGTAAAAATTATAGAGAATAAAATAGAATATTTAGTATATTATACTTATAATATTTATATGATTTGAAATAGACGGCTGTTATGGTGCAGTGGCACAAGTGTGTGACTGTCAACGCGACGATTTTAGGTTTGATTTGATCTTTTAATATTTTAGTCTGGTAACAAGAGTAAACGCAGCGTTGAGTTCTGCCACTCAGCCAGCAATTTCTCGAAAATTCGGCGGGAAGTGAGGTATGGAGTGTTAACATGAGGTTCTCTCTGGCTACACTCTACTATATAAGAGAAACCTTCTATTAAGGCTGTCTTGGCACAGCGGAAAGACTAAGCGCGGCGTTGAGTTCCACCACTGAAAGAACAATGCCTTAAATTCAGATGAAAATGGCCAAAATTTTACATTTTTTTATTTGCAAAACAAATGTTCTTGCTAATTACTAATACTCAGCTAAATTCAATTCTCTACATACAAAAAATAACATTCCATTAAACTTTACAAACAATTTATATTAGAAACTAATTTAAAACCACTTTTAAACACCTAATTGAACAAAAACAAGTAAAAATACTTAAGATTTTCATTCCTCTTTTTTCAGCAAAACCACACAAGACTATAAACCCAGAGACGACGTTATAAATAAAAGATTTCTCAAAGCAACTGGCTGAACGCTTACTACATACTAACTACAGTCGCTATCGTTTAATTCGATAGTAGTTCTTTGAGTTCTCACTGATAAAGCGATCGTTAAATTTTTCCAGCGGTCGCGATGCGAACAGTAATTTCCGGTTGGGGGCAGCTGGGGTCTATTAAAATAGGGATTTATCACACCGTTCGAATAAATATTGGATAAATATATGTAAAATAGAGCTATGATGTAAGAAATATTTATATTTATATGTATATAGATGGTTTTGGGTGAGGATATAAACATTAAAAAATATTTTAAAAAAACCAACCTATTATGAAAAATGATTTTCACAATAGGTTGGTTCTGCAAAAATTTGTAATCCGTCATTTTGTCGCAGCAGCCATTATGGATTTACAACAATATTGATTATGTGTAATTTCATTGTTATTAAAATAAATAAATCAGCTTCACGCTGTATCCCGCACACTGCAGGGTAGGCAGAAGGAACCTAGAGTTAAGACACTAAGTTCCCCACTGTTATTAAAACTGAAGTCGTAATTCAATTTTTATCTTAGCAGCGCACGTAGCAGAGTAGTCAAAAAGAACCTGAGAACTTAGTGATAAGACACTTCTGTTCCACAAATTCCGCCACATTCTAGAGGCATTACGTATTGAGTGGTGGAAATCAACGCCGCGCTTTGCCTCGTTACCAGAGCGAGGAAATGAAATAATTTTATTTCCTCGTGAGAATCAAACCCATAACCTGTCTTTTGCCCCTGCTCCACGACTAACCTCAAAGACCAAGAGTTAATATCTATTTTAAATGAATCGTTTGATTAACAGTATTAGTTAACATTAATTACTCAAAGCGTCAGTTCTAAGAGGATAATCCTGTTGAAGTGCCATACATATCTAATGATATAGATCACTTAATACGTAATACTCGTATATGTATAAATTACAATATTATAAGAAATTTAAATAATAAAAAAGTAGCTCCATGTGTGTTGAATGGCAGAGCTCAACATCGTGCTTTAGCTATCTAAAAAAAATCAACACTAAGTGACAATCGAATTGGCAACACGCGTTTGCAGTCGAAGCTGTGCAAAAGCCAATTTTTTAATATTTAATTTTCTGCTGATATCCATGTTGTTTTTCAAGGCAGGAAATACATTGTTTTACGAAATTTAATTATTTTTACGTACCATAATGATAGTTGCAACTTACAGCTAGTTGATTCGTTGAATTTTGCAGTAATATTCCATATTCAAGAAAAAAAAACTTATAAAACGTATAAAAAATATCCCATTCTCAAATCCTGATATGTTTAAATTTTGTACGTTTTCAAAAAAAATATTGATTATTTTTATTTTACTGGAACTGAAAAATATAATAGAAACTATTTTTATTTCAATTCAGATAAAATTATGGTCAGAATACAAGGCGCGGCGTTGAGTTCCGCCACTCTACACGTCTCGGTATTTCGACAGAAAGTTGAGAACATAGTATCTTTAAACTACACTAGATTTCTCTCCACTTACTCAAATATTTATAAGGGACGCGTGAAATTAAAAAAATATTATAATTAAAAAAAAACATAGCAGTTTTTTTTATATAGTAACAGTGTAAAAGCATCCATGTATCGGTATCGCGTTAGTGAGAGGCGTTCTAGGAAATCACCGATTGTCGGCACTTTGGACCGCAGCAATGACATTACCCATATGTATGTATATATTTCAGTTTTTATATTCAGAGACCAGCTGTAGCGCAAGAGCACAAAGTGCAACTGTAAGCACAACTGGTTATGGGTTCAATTTCCATTCGAGGAAATTATTATTTTTTTATTTGTGTTCTAAGTTTTCGCTTTGTACCATATTTCGTAATTATATGTCCGCGGTATATGATATTAATTGCAGATGAATACGTCTACATCATGTAGAGGTACTCGAGATAAATGGTTTTAAATGACGTACAAACGAACAACTTAGTAAAATCCTATGAAAGTTCATTTTTCCTTTTGAGTTACTGGACTCTAAAAACACAAACATAAAACCTTAGAATCGGAATTTATACCAACAATACAATATTATGATATCAACAAGCTGGTGTGATGATGGAGCCAGGGCCTGAACATTGGTAATCTTTAGAGGTTACTAGTAAGCCATTTAAGGTTAGGCTCATACGGTTTGTAGCTCCGACCACATTCTAAGATATACACTTGTACTACTTGGTGTAGAAAAGCGTAATTTCTAGTTTTTTTTTAATATATATTATTTTACCTTCAAGCTTTACATTTGGAAACATTTTGTGATATTTGACGGATCTCATCGCCGCGTTTTGTGTTGTCACCCAGAATGCTTAATTTAAAATCCTGCCATATTTAAAAATGTGCATAATATCAGTATTAACATATTGAAAACAATTTTTTTTCTAGAAATAACCAACAAACTGTAAATTTAACATTAAAATTAAAGTTCTAAATCCATTTAAATGTGGTTTTCCATAGGAGTTAGGCTGTCGTGCCTACATCACACCGATTATAGTGACCTTAATCAAAATTAAGTACGATTAACAAACCCACACTTTACTTGATCAGAAATCGTAGAAATCCCTTCTGATTCACTATTTAAATTATATATAGTTTTAGGTATGTAAAATAATATATATACATTATACATATAAAGAGGCCTTTGTGTTGCGTACAGTAATCGTGACGGTTGTGGGTTCCAGTCTCACTTGGGGAAGTAAATTATTTTTCGCTCTGATAATGCGCTTGAGTTCTGCTATTCAACACGCAGTATATTGAAAAGTGAAAAACGCTTTATACAGAAGCTATTTTTTTACAATTCAAGCTTTATCCCGCACATAGCAGGGTAAACAGAGGGAACCTGAGAATCTAGGAACCCAATTAGGATATTCTAATCTCATTAAGACTCTTCTGTTCCTCACCTTCCTCCAAATTCTGCAGGCACTGCGTCTTGAATGGTGGAACTCAATACTACGCTTTGCCTAGCTACCAGTGCAAGAAAAATGATAATGTCAAATATTTTATTTCCTCCGATGGGAATCGAATCCATAACCTGTCGTCTATACAGTCACACACTTGTGACAGTGTGCCACGATGTGCCTAAAAAAATATTTACTATATTTTTACCCGACTACGTGAGTGCATTAATCGAGTAATATATACGTATATTTAAAAAAAAAATAGACGAAAAATCTGGAACGGAGTCTTAACACCATGTTCCCCAGACCTTCCCTGCGATAGGCAGGACAAAACATTCAATAATTCAATACTACGTGTACCATATACATCACTGTCACCCTCTTATCACAAGTTATCAGGACACGAATAGACTGATAAAATATAAATGAAAGGCGAATAATTAAATAACGAATTGATAAGGGTCCTGTCACAACACTTGCCGGAATGATCTTGAGATATATCTGACGATAAACTTGTATTAGATAGATATTTACTTACAAATTCTATGATTGTGTCCTTTTTGTTTGGGATTTCTTCTAATTTTGGGACAGTATCTAAAATCTAAAAAAGGAGTTGGTTGTGGATTCGAATCTCACTTGCGGGAGTAATAAAATTTTAATTATGTTTATTTCCACGTTCTGATAGATGAACTTCGGCGTAGAGTTTTGCCACTCAACCCGCATGTGCAATGTAACATGGCACGTTGACTAAAGCGAATCTTAAATTAAGTTCCTTCTGCCTACCGTGCTATGTGGGTGTTCTTTTCCTCTAATTTTTTACGATACAATTCTTTATTATAAGAAAAACGAAGGTTGCAGGTTCGATGCCAGCTTGGAATTATATTTCATTGAAGTTGAAATCACAATAGAAATCATCAACTATTGACGAATGTATATAGTCACCTGACATAGATTTGAATCTACAAAAAAAACATGTATAAAAATTTAAAATAAATACTCCATACTAAAATCAACCACAAATAGTATTAAAAAAATCAAATCAGCTTCACGCTGTATCCCGCACACAGCAGGGTAGGCAGAGGAAACCTAGTATTAAGACACTCCGTTCCCCACTTTCTGCCGAATTCTGGAGGTATTGCGTGTTGAGTGGCAGAACTCAACGCTGCGCTTAACCTCGACACCAGAGCGAAGAAATGGAAATATAATTTTAAGTAAATATTTCATCTCCTCGAGTGGGGATCGAACCCACAACCAGTCGATTTAACAGTCACACCTCGTGCCGCTGCGCCACGACTGGCTTCGAATAGTATTAAGATAAAATTAAATTAATGATTGAGTTAGACTAAGTAATGCTGTGCTTAAATAGTTTTACTTCGAAGTGAATGTACAAAATTTCAATCAAGATAGCTCGGGGCTAGTAACAGTTAGATAGCTAAGTTGATAAGAGGCCACTAGTTCTGACTTCGCAACTTACTTCGTGTTTGGAAGTGTAATTGTATTATGAAAATAGATTAAATAGCTTAGAAATGTCTTGAGAAAATCTTTTGGAATAACATTTTAAAGATATTAAAAATGAAAGTATTTTTATTTTAAAGAAGACGTACTTATATGCTATTTTAAGTCAGTTACGGCACAGAAGTGCAAGCGACATGTCGTAGGTTCGATTCCCACTCACGAAAATTAAATATTTAATATTTTCATAACATCGTTATGGTAAAAAGGTAAATCGCAGCGTTAAGATCCACCACTTAATACACAATGCCCCCAGAGTTTGGTGGAAAATGAGGAACAGAAGGGTCTTGAGTATCTTAATACTAGGGTCCCGAGTTCCTCTTGTTTGCTAAAGCGTGAAGCTGAAAAAAAAACAAAGAGAAAATAAAAACTGAATTTGAACTCGTGCCTCTTGAATACCGTCACTAAGATACAGATTATATATATTGATGACATATAAGTTATATGAGCCTCTGAAGAGGCCCACTATTCAGGTTCAGGCTCCATCATCAGACCAGATAACTGGCAAGTTTCATGACGATACAAATTCAGTTTCTTAAACTTTGTTACACAGTTACAGACACATACAAACAGAAAAAACAACGTCAAACACACTACCTACTTTCAATTTCAGTCGGTTAAGAACTTTTCCAGCAGCCTCCGTACTTCTAACAAGTAGGTATTACAAGCGTATCCGCTAATACGTCACGTTTGTGGGAGGACGATAATTATTTTGTTTACTCACGTATAAATTCGTTGTCGCTTTAACGCATTATCTTTATTTGTGTGTATGAATGTATGGATGTGGTGGTTTTATTTATTTCAAAGAATACCTAGTTGAAACGCGGCGTTAAGTTCCACCGCTAAGCAATGTCTATCGAATGGTTAATAAATGAAACAAAATGTCTTATAGTGGGTTCCTTTTACCAACTTTGCTATTTGAATTAATGAGGATAACGGCAGACGACGATATTATATATTTTTTCTTTTTACCGTATCCCGAATACAGCGACACGAAAGGACGAATATAGCATTGTAGAGAATGTGAACCTATTTTAAATAAAACTATTTTAACCGGTTTAGTCTACCCGTGACCACGGACTACTGCAAAGTGTTCGAAACGTCGGGTTTCCAAAAATGTATAAACATACAAAATATACGCGATTAATCCGGTTAAAATAGTTTTATTTAAAATGTGTAATAATCGTGAAAATCAAAGAACTTATAATGTGAACCTAGTGTAGAAACACTCCGTACTCCACTTTCCCTCGAATTTACAAGGTATTGTGTGCTGAAAGGTGAAATTGAACACCGTGCTTTGCTTTGTCACAAGAGCGAAGATATGAAATAAAATCTTAATAAATAATAATTAATTCCACGAAGTTCAAAAATGGGATTTGAACCGCAACCGTCGAGCTATAGTCATACGTTTGTTCCCCTGAGCAACGACGACCACAATCCTAAGGACATTTTAATTTGGATAGAAAACCCCTTTCATACATGATCTAACCAAAATACTAGAATAATTCCATTATAGTAGATCCTTACAAATATTCTTTCAAGTGATTCAAACTTGAAACCATTGGTATCAAATGTAGTAGTTTTTTGTATTGTGGGAAAGCTGATAAGTACATACAAAAAAATAATAATATTACAATGACAGAGAGAATTTAGTCTATGGTCTAACCACCGAGGACGCTAAAGACCGTACAAAGTGGAGTAGATTGAGCAAGAAGGCAGACCCTGGCAAATAGCCGAGATTAATGCCAGGAAGAAGAAGAAGAAGAAGAGAGAATTTTGTCTTAAGATTCCCTTCCCCATTTTTTGCCATTGCCTGTTGGCAGCATCCAACACCGGGTTTTGCTACCAGACTGACAAATTAAAAATAATCCAATCCCCCGAATAGAAATCGAACCTACACCCGTGAGCTTTACAGTCAGATATCATCACCTCTTCTAAGCACGAATATTTCGTACATCCAAATACATTTAATGTGGAAGGGACGTTCGTGCGTGATGAGAACGCTATCGTTATTATAAGGAACGAGATAAACATTTGTTCTGAGGAGAAATAATTGTTGTTCGCTATGTGACAATTAGGACGTCGCTTATGACGGCTATGAGTTTCTCTTATGAATATGTGGTTGTAGTTGTGACAGTTTTGGGTTTGATTCCTGTTTGGAGTTTGAGCTGAAAATTATAATTAGAAAAATGGTTTACGAATTTAATATCGGAAATATAAAGTTGTATAAAAAAAATAAATAACTACACCAGAGAGAATATAATTCTAAACTTCAATATACTCCAAAAAACTTCTTGCCCCTAAAATGTTATATAGGTACGTTGAGTTATTTAATTGAGGACAGTCGTGGCGCAGCGGCACGAGGTGTGACTGTAAAACCAACTGGTTGTGGGTTCGATCCCCACTCGAGGAGATGAAATATTTACTTAAATTTATATTTCCATTTTCTTTGCTTTGGTGTCGAGGTTTAGCGCGGCGTTGAGTTCTGCCACTCAACACGCAATGCCTCCAGAATTCGGCAGAAAGTGGGGGAACGGAGTGTCTTAACACAAGGTTCCCTCTGCCTACCCTGCTGTGTGCGGGAAACAGCGTGAAGCTGATTTGATTTTTACAATCATTCAAGTATAAAACATCAATTTGTTCCTATTATACTATAAAACGAGAGGTTCAAACTAAAAATAATGGTTATTGTTATCGCAACAATATTGTACGTACGTTTATAAAGGTTTAAAGAACAATGCTTTTAAAGACTGATTGGCTTGCCTTCTCTGAGGAAAACGCTTGGTCCAAGCTGTGAGATGTAGCGGATAGATATGTTTTATTATATTTATAGCTACACGCTATATTCTCGCATCTAACCTCCTAGAATATCCTATATTTATATATTAATAAGATAAGGAGATCTTAATTAAAGGCCGGCAACGCATCTGTAGCTTCTCTGCACGGAGTCGTGGCGGCGGTGATCACTTACCATCCGGTCAACCGAACGCTCGTTTGCCTTATTTTTTTCCATAAAAAAAGATGCCTCAAGAATTCGGCGCAAAGGACTTTCCACCAAATTCTTGAGTAATTGAGGGTTGTGTGGCAGAACCCAACGGTGCGAGTTGCCCCATTACCAGAGCGAAGAAACGAAAATATTAAATAAATCATTACCCCGAATGGGAACCGCACTTACAAGCGTCACGTTTACAGTCGCACGTTTTTGCCACTGCGCAACTTTTTAATAAAATATATTTAGTCTAAATATACTAAATATATTTTATTAAAAAAATCAATAAATAGAGAAAAATCTAATCCCATTCATATTCAAAACATTGCTTGCTATATGCTATATGGCGGAACGCGGTTTTTTATCTCTTTAGTAAAAAAAAATATTAGTATAATTATAAGAGGCCAGTCGTGGCGTAGCGGCACAAAGTGTGATTGTAAAATCGACTGGTTGTTGGTTCGATCCCCACTCGATGAAATTGAATATTTATTTAAATTTATATTTTAATTTTTTGGCTCTGGTCTAGGAGCAAAGCGGGGCGTTGAGTTCCGCCACTCAAAACGCAATGCCTCCAGAACTCAGAAGAAAGTGGGGAACGGAGTGTCTTAACACTAGGTTCCCTCCCCTACTGTGTGCGGGATACAGCGTAAAGTTGATTTATGTATTTTGGTATAATTATCACTTTTAATAAAATTCTTATAATTATATAAATTATTTGACTTATTTACACCAAGCACTACAAACAGTATCTGACCCAATACAAAACAGTTTATTTGCGATCTATAAAGTGGGATCTAAAACTGCTAACGCCTTGGGGCAGTAAATTAAAAAAATATATTATGTTTTCTTAGTAACCGATGTATACTAAAATTATAAAGATGAAAATTTTGTAAGGTTGAAGGCGCTAATCTCAGGAACTACTGGTTCAAATTGAAAAAATATTTTAAGTTTACATAGTCAATTTGTCGGAGGAGGCTTATAGCTTTAGTTTATAAAGCGCGGCGTTGAGTTCCGCTACTCAACACGTAACTTAACGTGGGAACGTATCTTAATGTTAACGGAGCTTTCGAGAATTCCTCTGCCACCCTTGCTATGTGCAGGATAGAGCGTGAAAAGAAAGTTATTTTTGAAATTGGGAAAGAGTCTTAACATTAAGTTTTCACTGCCAACCCTTCTATATGCGGGATACAGCGTGAAACAGTATATTATCAGGTATTTAAACCCATAATCAAGTAAATGGGGCAGCGTGCTATATTTTAAACTCAGAACGGAATTACTGACCAGTGGTAGCGACTCTGGCGTCCGGCCAACCGCGTTGATAAGATGAGAACGTAACTCTGTAGGCAAACCACACTGTCTGTACAATTGATTATTGAGAATGTATGTGGAAAATCGATTATTTTCTATAAAATGGTGAGGAACCACTCGAGGAAATGATTTTTATTTCCTCGCCTTTGTAATGAGGCAGAGTGCGGTGCTGAGTTCCTCCACTCAACAGGCAATGCCTCCAGAATTCAGCGGAAAGTGGGGAACGGAAGCGTGTTAATGGCAACGGAGTGTTTTTAGTTTTTACTTTAGGATCCCAGGTTCTCTCTGCCTACCCTATTATGTGCAAGATACAGCGTGACGCTTAAGATGAGATTAAAAAAACTAAAATATCATTTATTCGGTGCTGCAATGACGCAATTACACATTTTTTTTAAACTATATTAATGCGTGCGGAAAAATTATTTTCAAAATTTTGATTGCGACTTTTGTAATATTTTATAGTTACAAATATATCATTGTTATACTTATACTAAGTTATGCGTAATTGTTTTCCTTTCCACCAAATTTACAAGACATTACGTATTGAATGATATATATATATATATATATATATATATATATATATATATATATATATATATATATATATATATATATATATATATATATATATATATATATATATATATATATATATAAAACTTAACCCCGAGCGGGAATTGAACCCACAACTGTCGCATATAAAATCAGAAACGATGCTAAGAACATTTACATAAAAAAAAACATTCATTAATGTGATTTCCACGAAGCGAATGTTTAATTGAAATGGTAATCAAAGGGAACTTTTTAATTTGTGATGATTTCTTGTTATCAAGAATTCAAATTTTTCCTTTTCCATGTAAATTCATAGATTCAGTCGACTAAATGGTTATAAGGTACGATTCAATCCTTTCTTTTGATAGAAAACGCTCGAAGCGACGTCTAACTAGTTTTCTTTTTAAATGTACTCAAGTTGCTACTTTTGTTGAAATGTTGCATGAAATGGCGATGTATTTTTAACTTGCTTATAAAGAGATAGCAAGAAGTAAGGTTTTTTTTAATAGTTTCAATTTTTTTTGTATTTTTTTTATATACTTGTGATTGTGGCTATAATACACTGTACTCTAAGACGGAGAGGCCAGTCGTGGCGCAGCGGCACGAAGTGTGACTGTAAAACCGACTGGTTGTGGATTCGACCCCCACTCGAGGAGATGAAATATTTACTTAAATTTATATTTCGAAAAAAAAAGCGCGGCGCTGAGTTTTGCCACTGAAAACGCAATGTCTCCAGAATTCGGCAGAAAGTGGGGAACGGAGTGTCTTAACACTTTGTCCCTCTGCCTACCCTGCTATGTGCGGAATACAGCGTGAAGCTGATTTTTTGTTCTAAGACGAAACTAATGTATTTAGTAAATTGAATTTGGCAGGTAAGTAATGTGAGGGAATACTATTTTACCTTTTTTGTCTAATTTTAAAGATACGCCACGTTTATTACACTAACTCCGTTTATACGAATCAAAATTTTTAAATTTGTTTCTACCAAATAAACAAAATTCGATAGTGTAACTTAAATATATATGTAATGTTGACTACATTACATATATATTTAAATAATTATTATTACGAATAAAATATTTTATAAATTAATTACCTTACCTACCTATTCTTACATTATTCAAATTAGTTATCACTTCTGTCTTCTTTATTATTTTAGCTTGACGCTGTATTCCGCACATAGCAGAGCAGACAGAGGGAACATGGAAACCTAATATTAAGACACTTCGTTCCCATTAAAAAATCTGCAATCTGAAGACATTGTATATTGAAGGAGCAGAACTCAACAAATCAGAGCAAGGCCATGAAAATATTAAATATTTCATTTCCCCAAGTTGGAATCGAACTCAGAACCTCTCGCGTTTACAGTAGCAAGCGTGTGCCTGGTCTCTAATTTACATATATAACAATATCAAATATGTATGTATGTATATATAGCCTTATCGCGGCACGTACTGCTTTGTTCTTCAGACGCCGGATGCGGTGGTTGGTATAAATCTACTGTACATTTGTATGAGGTTGTATATTTCTATTGTAGGTTGAACTTTTAGTAGCTCACTTGAAGAAAATAATTTAAATTAGTTTATATTAAAATTTATGTTTAATAGTTAAGGGGGCATCCTCGCTCTTGTAATGAGGCTAAGCGCGGCGTTGAGTTCCACCACTCAACAATACAATATTTCTACGGAAAATTGAGAACGGAAGAGTCGCAATGGAGAGGGGAGAGTCTTGATACTTGATTCCTAATTTGACTCTATCTATCTTACTTTGTGCGAGACACAGCGTGAAACTAATATAAATATTCAAGTAGGATTTGAACTGAAAACCATTGCGATATGCTTGAAAGTTTGTTCTATTAAATATGTATATGCTTAACATATTAGTCTCACTCATACCCGAATTCGAGACATTGAATGTCGAAAAGCAGAATCCAATGCCATATCGGGAAAAAAAAAATCTCCGAATGGGAATCGAACTCGCAACGATTGCTTACTTTCAGACTGCGCGTAAAATTTATAATTAACATCTAACAATAATACTCATAGCACGCAATCCCGCTATTGTACAGCTCAACGTGACACGTGACAGCGTGACGTTATCTGGATTAGTTTATATCGGTTATATAAGCTTTAACACTATGGCTCAGCGCGACAGCGTCTGACACGTCTGTAAACGCAGTGGTTGTAGGTTCGATTTCTACTCATAAAATGTTAAAATCAGAAACGTTTTAACCGACTTCAAAGGGAGGAGGAGTTATTATTTTGATGTGTATGTATGTTATAGTGTTGTGTTGTAGTGTTGAGTACGATGATCTATTATGCTTTCAATATGTGTAAAGTATGTGTATGTTTTTGTGTTTACAAATTTCTCTGAAAATAAAAATCATATTGATATGATCCTTTTTGGTTTAAGTGTGATATAAGAATCCTAATCGGTTTTGTAGTTTTTAAGATATGGATATGGTTGAGGCCAGTCGTGGCACAGAGGCACAAAGTGCGACTGTAAAATCGACTGGTTGTGGGTTCGATCCCCACTCGAGGAAGTGAAATATTTATTTACATTTATATATTCATTTCTTCGCTCTGGTGTCGAGGCAAAGCGCGGCGTTGAGTTCCGCCACTCAGCACGCAATGCCCCCAGAATTCGGCGGAGCTGATGACGATGAAGATATGGATATTACGCAGCTACGTATTTTTGGAGAAAACGTATATTAACATTTAATATAGGTACAGGGAAGGCACTGGTACATTAAGGTAGGCAAGTAGGTGGTATTTGGAGTCGATTAAATATTTTTTTACATTACTTTTTCATCTCATCTCGTTATATAATACGTAACATACGTAAAAGTATATATAATAATTAATTTATAACATTAAAAAGAGCAACTGTTGAGGTTTCTTGCAGAAGCTTCACCAGCTCTTCTCAGTAGAACTGCCTTCCGGGCTGATGGTAGCTCGCTACGCAAAATTTCTAAATAATGGAAGAAAAACGCATTTCTCCAGTATTCCAGTCTCGCTTTGCCTTGTTACCAGAGTGAGAGCATGACAATATTAAATATTTCATTACTCCGAGTGGGAATCAAAGCCAGGACCGTCGTGTTAACAGTCAAGCCTCCCTGCGCCAACACGGCTTCAACGTGCTATACTCCTTTCAAATTTTAAGTTTTAGTATATACTTAAAATATAATTAATGCCTAACAATAATTACGTTCATTGTAAAACAGACACGTGACAGTGTGTGATAGTAAGAGGATTAATTAAGTCAGTGACTATTAAAGCTACTTAGCTTTTTGATATATAAAATTCGTATTTTAACTTTGTTTTATTTATTTATTTTCTTTCTTTTTATAGAAGCGTTGGTGGGTGGAATATAGTGTTAAGACACTCCATTCCCCTTGCGCCGTTGAGATATTTTTTGAGTGCTGCAACTCAACGCCTCGCTTTGTCTTGTTACCATATAAATGACAATAACGTCATTATTTCCCACGGGTGGGACTTATATCGTCTGTTTCAAAATTGCATTGCGTCTTAGGTGGCAGAATAAAACGCCGTGTTTTGTCTTGTTACCAGACCGAAGAAATGAAGATACATCCTCCTGAGTGGAAATCGAACCCACAATCTTGGGGCTTACTGTAATACGAAGAAAATTTAATATTTTGTTGAATTTGAACCAACAACTATTCTAAATGATCTCAAATCCAATTTTCATGTAGCAAAATGCATTTAGTTCGTGTAGCCTGATACTTGGCGGCGTGCCTGTGTACTCGCGCTTTATTGAAAACGAATGGGAGGTTTATAGTTTTTCTGCAACTAATATTTCATATAAAACACTTCGTTTTTTTTGTTATTTGCCAAACATTTTATTATAGTGTTAGTTGCTTTCTTTGGATTTATCATTTTGTTGTAAAAGGGTTACAATTATTAACTTAACTTAACTTAACTCTTGAGGCCAGTCGTGGCGCAGAGGCGCAAAGTGTGCCTGTAAACCGACTGGTTGTGGGTTCGATCCCCACTCGAAGAGATGAAATATTTATTTACATTTATATTTTCATTTGTTCGCTCTGGTGTCGAGTTGAGCTCCGCCACTCAACACGCAATGCCTCCAGAAGTTGACGGAAAGTGGGGAAGGAAGTGTCTTATCACTAAGTTCCCTCTGCCTACCCTGCTGTGTGCGGAATACAACGTGAAGCTGAAAAAAAAACTTAACTTCGCCCTTTATCCCTAGCGGGGTAGTCAGAGAGAACGGAGCGCCATACGCTACGTTATAATTATAATGATAGAAAAAAGAACTTAGTGTTAAGACACTCCGTTTTGATTTGAAGACATGGAAATATTGTTTTTAGTTTCACGCTTTTTAACGTACCTATAGCTGAATAGGCAGAGGAAATTTAGTGTTTAGACACTTTCCTTTTCATTTTTTTCAGGGTTTTGAAAACTTTAGTTTTTAGGCAACATGACCCATCGCTGCTCTATACTTACAAAGGAAATACTTAAAATAATTATATTTCAATAAAAAAGATTTTCATGTAAAATGTTCCTACAATGATGGCTCACAATGGCAAACGGTCGAAAGATCTTATGTAGAGCCAAGTTTCAAACTCTACACGTCCTAACTTCGTACAGGCTCTAACACAAAACTCTTTATCACAAAATGCTTGGATTGGCTGTTTCGTATCTACAAAGACTTTTAAAGATAGTAATAATATTCACAACAAATAGAATGAGATGGAGGAAGCCACCTCGACGTTGAGAAAAAATTTAGGGTTCACGCTGTATCCTACACATAGATAGACAGAGGAAACCTGGGAACTTAGTTAAGATATTCCGTTCCCATTATGACACTTTCGTTTCCGTTCCCCACTCCGCTAAATTATGGAGACATTATGTGTTGAGTGGCGGAACTTAACAGCGTACTTTGCTCCGCTATGTCTCCGAAAAAAAATGTAATAAAAAAAATTGGCAACATCAATATAACTATAAATATTCAAACAATCTCTTTCACAACATTTGTATTCAAATCACAAGTTCGTAATAAAAAAAACTGTTAGTTCGACGCAAGTCTTAGGACTTAAGCCCGTCGCAAAGTTTCTGATTTATGTAGAGAATTCACACTTCGGTTAGAAACTTTGTCTTGATATAATGGGTTATTGGTAGGTTTATTCTTGCATTTGTAGAGAAGTGATATTGCCAGTTTCAAATTGTTTTCTATTTTTCGGGTTCCGTATTTGAAAGATAAAAGGGAACCTTTATAGAACTCTTGTCCGAGATCGAGATCGTAATGGGGTATTAAGTTAAGGCATGAGATAAAAGGTAAGCAAATAATAATAAGGTAAGCAAAAAATAATTATTGGACGATGTCTATAGAGCTTATGAATTGATATTAATTATGATTTAAATTTATCAAATTTATCGTTAATGAAATGATTTTTATAAAATTTTAAATAAAATGAAACTAATGTAATAATCAGAAATAAAGACTATTTTCATATTTAAAGCAAGGATTATTGTAAAAATCAAATTTCAAATGTAATAATGCTTTATATTCATCCTTCTTTACGGTATTATTAATACTATAAATAATTTTCTTAATCCTTCAATACTTGACATTTAAAAACACCCAAAAGCCAACCTGTTCTCAAACTTGAAACGCATTTTAATGCTATAAACATAAACTATTATAATAATAAATTGTAGAGTACATGTACTGCGGATATTTCACATTAAAATGTGATGTATTCTCATCGGTCAGATTATATTCGTCTTTTTTACTATCGGTCTACCTGTACATAAGACTGTATTGTGAGTCCTATGTTGTGTTGTTACTTTTGTTGTTTTTATTAAGTTGTTTCTGATTATTTTGTTTTTTTTATATTGATTTTTTTAAATTTTAAAACAGGAGTAAACCAAACAATTATAAAGTTATACATACATAAAGTTTTTATAAAAAATATTTCTTTGTTATCATTTTGTCTCGTGCCCAATGAGTAGGGTATAGGTACATATAAATAATATTAAAATTATTCCATAGGATATGAAACTTTTGGTTGTCCTTAAGATACTTGAAATGAAATGTTGTTACGTGACATATAATAAATCAAAAGACTAAGTTGTGTGGACGTATTATTACTTTTACTCTTTAGACGCACATGATATATGTATACGTATGAGCTGTAGCTCGAAACTTTATTTGTGTGTATTATAAAACGAAGGCCGTTGAAGCCCCAAGCCGAGTTTCGTGTCCCTTAGGGGACGCCTTTACCGCTGTTGACATACTCTCAAGCAGCCACGTAGCGCTTGCAATTTGTCAGGGACAGAGCCTCTTTCCTACCCACCCGGTGTCACTGTACAAACCAATACGACTAACACCAATAACTTTATGTTCGAAAAACAAGGCCATCGTGACGTAAGGGCGTAAGTCACTGCAATTTAACATGTACGTTCTTTGAAGAGATTAGGGTGGCTAGAAGGTTATTGGAAGGTTATTATTGCTTGAGCTTATTTTCTAATTTCAGACTCTATTTCGCACATGGCATGGGTAGGCTGGGGGAACCTGACAAACTACTGCCAAGTCCATTTCCATTTATACACTTCCCCACATTCCGGAAAATTTTTGATGCTTTGTGTGTTGAGTGCCGGTTTGCCTAGTTATAATATTGAAGAAATGAAAATATTAATTATTTTATTCCCACGTGTAGGAATCGAATTGAAAACCGTCACGCCTTTAGTCGCAAACTTAGGCACCTACACCACGACAGCCTTAATTAATATTAAAATAAGAAACAAAGTCAATTTTGGTTTAACACTCCAAACAAAAAGTTAATTTTGCTTATAAAATATTTGCTGAATTGTTTCTACTTGTTATTAAAGATCCACGCAATTTTCGAGAGAAAACCGAAGAGCATTCCGCCAAGAATTCCACACCGGAACAAATGGTTAAAAATTTAAAGCTCAATTCGCCTAAGTAAAAGTAGAATTTTAAAGATAACATTTTAGAATTTTACCAAAGGTGGCTTTGAGTTAAGTTGATCTAAGCTTAGTAAAAAAACAACTGGATCTCGTCTGCTTTATCCTGCAGGATGGATAGACAGAGTGAATCTAGTGTTTAGATATTCAGTTTTTCACGCACTGCCTCAATTTTTCCTGAACTCAATTTCCTGAAATTAGTGCGTTTAGCCAAACAAACTCAATAAATTTATTATAATAATATGGTAAGTTTTCTTTAAAAATTAAGAGGATATTTGTGGCACAGAGGTACAAGTATGCAACTGAAAACGCAACAGATTGGGGTTTCTCTTCGAACTCGAGGAAATGAGATATTTAATATTTTTAATTTTTCATTCTAATACCGAGGCATAATCGCGACGTTCAGTTCCGCAACTCAAGACGCAATGCCTTCAGAATTTGGCGGTGTGAAGCAGAGTGCATTAACACTAGGTTTCCCCCGCCTACCCTGCTACATGCGGGATACAGCGTGAAGCTGTAAAATAATTGTAATCCATATATACCTGACCTACTTCCTCCCCTCCGGTTGTCCTTTCAAGTTTGTAGTGTAGTGTTTTTTTCTTAAGCTAATAACGTCTGCACGCAATAGATCAGGCTCAACGGCAAATGAAGATGGATTGCGTGGATATTGGCAACACTTGTTGGTAGTTTGTTCTTACTTTCGTTTAAATCGATGTCACGATTTGCTTTGATACTCGTGTGGGTTTTTAGATTATCTAAGAGGCCAGTGTGGCGCAGGGGCACTGTAAACGCGACTGGTCGTGGGTTCGATTTCTAGTCGAAGTAATGAAATATTCTGAATATTTAATTTCTTCGATCTGGCAACGACGAAAGTTCGGCTTTGAGTTCCGCTACTCAATACATAATGCTTGGAGAATTGTGTCAACACTAGGTTCCCACGGTCACTCTGCCTACCCTGCTATGTGCAGGATACAGCGTACCATACCGGGCGGGTGTGGAATCAATTACCTTAATTTTCTCTCTTTCTGATAAAAACACAGCGTTGAGTTCCGCCGCTCAATATGTAATATCTTCAAAAATGGACAGTACACTGGCTACCCTGTTTTATGCGGCATATAGCTAAAACATACGATCATATGTTAAAAACAACTGGAGTTTTGAGTTGTAAAGCGTTCTATAGAAATGGATATACATACATATATGCTCTAAAAGCATTACCCTCCTTCTGATATAGTCGGGCAAAACAGTTCTCCTTACCACCCTGCAAAATACAAAAGATACATAAAGAAAGAAACTCTTCAAACAATTGCGACTGAGTGAGTGATTTAAAAAAAATTAATAGCTGCGATTTTTGAGTCCATGTAAGTCTTCCATTCAGTTTTCAAAGGAAGGCTATAAAATAGTCGATTTGGGAATCAATGACGCGGCGTTCCGTAACACTGTGGATTATGGAGTGCCTTTTATATTATGTCAGTACTTTGATATCAGATGTTGAGAATTCGCGTTTGGATAGGATGGGGTTTGTGGGTATATTTGGTGGGAGTATTTGGTGGGAGTATTTGATTGTAGGCGTGATGGTTGTGGGTTCGATTTTCTTTTGGGAAATTATTATTTGTTAAAAAGAAGACGTAGCGCGGCGTTACTTGTCGTCGAACGTGGGGAAGGCAATATCGCTTTGCCTACCTTGCCATATACGGAATACATATATGAAGATGTTGACGATACGGGTAAAAACCGCGGGTAAAAACTAGTCTATATATATAAAAGGACATGTACCTGACTGACTGAGGTAAGACGCACGCACAGCCGTAACCGCTGTGCGTAGAAACGTGAAATTTAGACACATGTTTGTTTTCGTAATCTGGACGTTCAGTAAGAAGGGATTTTGAAAAATTTTAACCCTAAAGAGATGAAATAGGGGTTGAAAGTTTGTATGGAAAAAAAAATAAATCAGCGCCGGTTTTTATAAAATTTTAAATTCAGTATCTTAAAAATATTTCATTAAACACGTGTTTCATGTTTTTTTAGAATTCACCCCCTAAGGGTTCAAATAAGGGGTTGAACGTATATGGAAAAATCTTTAAATCGCCACCAATACAAAAAAAATTAAATACATACTGTTAAAAATATTTTATTGCACACGTTTTTTTAGAATTCACCCCTAAGGGTGCAAATAAGCGGGCGAAGTTGCACGTGCCCACTAGTCTTTATATAAATTTAAAGCCAACTCAAAACGATAGTATGTATTGTAATAAATACATCATAACCGCTGCTATCGTCTAGGTCAGATACAAAATACTAAAATGAGGTATCATTAAGGCTGTATTATATGTAAATAGCGAGTGAAATGTGTGCCAAATGTTCAGCGATTATAGTTTTATGTTTACTGTGCACGTGGTTTTGCTTGTGAAATGGGTATGTTTTTTTTTAATTTAAGCGGAGAGATGGAAATTTCTCTGTTTTCTTTTTCTTTTGTTTTATTTTGGAATTGCTTGTGAAGTTGAATAAGGTGAATTTATGTAGCTTATATCTATTTACTTCATGTAGTACTGTAGGAGATTCCCATTGAGATATTTTTTAGCTTCAAGCTGTAACCCGCACACAGCAAGGTAAGCAGAGGGAACCTAGTGTTAAGACACTCCGTTTCCCACGTTCCGTCGAATTTTGAAGGCATTACGTGGTGAGTGGCGGAAGTCAACGCCGCGCTTTGCTTTGAAATACTTTCGTTTCCCATTTTCAGTGACGGAATACAAAGACTATAATTGCATCCATAAATCATTTAAACTTGACGGTTGTGAATTTGATTCCAATTCAAAGAAATAAATTATTTCTCGTTTCCTCGCTCAGATAACAAAAAAAAAACCACGACATTACTTTAGCCTCCTAAAACGTAATGTCTCGAAATTTGGTCAGATCATGGGGAACGGAGTGTCTTATCATTTGTGTCTTTTCCCTCTGCTTATCCCGAATCTATATAATTATATAATATAAAATCAATGAACAAACTGATATGAAAATTAAGATAAGTATATAAAAGATATATAATGTTAACATGAGTGTGACCCAGAAAAGTGGAAACATATTTTCTGGTATTTCCTTTGTTGCTATGCCAATAGTATTTATAAGGATTTTGGACACAGATTACATTCTACTATTCGTCATTGAAATAAAAATACACTAATATTATTTGTAATGTATACTAATAGTATGAGGCTAGTCGTGGCGCAGGGGCACAAAGGTCGACTGTAAAACCGACTGGTTGTAGGTTCGATCCCCACTCGAGAAGATAAGATATTTATTTAAACCTATATTTCAATTGAAGAAATTGCTCTGGTGTTCAGGCAAAGCGCGGCGTTGAGTTCTGCCACTCAACACACAATGCCTACAGAATTTGGCAGAAAGTGGGGAATGGAGCGTCTTAATATTAGATTACCTCTGCCTACCCTGCTGTGTGTGGGATACAGCGTGAAGCAGATTTTTTTTTATATTCACAACTGTCAAGCTTAAATAAATAACAAGGCTACAAACGTGTGGCTTAAAAACGAATAATTGTGAGTTCGATTTCCACTCAGGGGAATGAAATATCGTTTTCATTTCCCCGCTCTGGTAACGAGGCAAAACACAGCGTTGGATTCCGCCACTGAATAATCTATTTCTCCGAAAATGGATGAAAAATGAAAAAAGATATTTCATCTCCACAAGTGGGAATCGAAGCCACAACCTGTAGAGCTCACAGTCGTCACACACTTGGGCCCCCGCGCCACGACTGACGTTAAAATACTTTATTTATTTAAAGTTGAATATTGAATCGTGTTTTTGTAGTTTAAAAAGAACAAAATTAACCACTTTTTCTATATTTATACTAAAGTATATTTCAAAATGAAACAAATTACTTAATAATTAATTATATGAAATCTTATAGTATTGAAAAAAACCTCTTCTTGTTTTTATAATAGGAAAATGCTTACCTCAGAGCGTAAATTTTCTTTTAATTTTATAGTTCACCAAGAATAAAAATAAAAATTATTGTATTTTTATATGAAATTAGTTGTCAAGGGGAACTTTGTTAGCGTGAAGTTCATTCCCAGAGAGCACTCGGTGCCTCTTTGGGAACCCTTTATAAAATTGGTTCCTAATTCTTTATTAAATTGATATCGAAATTAGTTAAAAAATAAGGGTAAGCTATACAAGTGTAGTAATAACGTAATATTAATAGTATTGCATGGATAGCGATTATTATATGAAGACGAGGATTTAAATTTAACGCCGCCGTCGCCGAATACATACGAGTATGTACATTTGGACATATTGGATAAGTTTTTTTTTCACGCTATATCTTGCGGTATAGGCAGAAGTAGCCCAGTGTTAAACCACTCTGTTTCCATTCGGCCACATATATTTTTTGGACAGGAATCTTACTCTATAGGATTAATCCTACAAAAAATGGTATGTTGTACAGGGTTAACCCTATAGATCACGAATAAATTTAATATGTAGAATTAACGTCAGATATCACGACGAAGGCGTAAATTTAGAAATCTTGTCTTCACAAAATAATCGCTACCTATTAGTAATACTATTTCTTTATACGATATAGATTCTCCTTTAAGTTTATAGTATTTCTCGATAAATAATCTATCCAAAATATAAATCAATTTTCAATTAAAAACCTATATAGTTCCTGAAATTGGCGCTTTCAACAAAACAGCTCTTCAGCTTTATAATTTTAGCATGATGTAAATAAATATCATTGAAATCATCATCGTATTTATTTTATGCTAAATATTATGTTTTGTAGGTTAAAAAATAAATTCCAATTAGAGAAAAAAGTTATGGTTTGCATTTTTTTTTCGCTTTCCGTGGGACTTTCGAGAAATCATCAGTTATTTTTCTCCCCTTCGCCCTCCAAAATACCTATGTGCCCATCAGCTTTTTATGGACAACAGTTTCGGCTGAGCCTTATTGTAATTTATGAGTTTTATAAATATGTACATATATATTATGTATATATAAGTGTTTGAGAGGAGTACTACTCGCAGTAATGAAATAATTCATATTTTCATTTCTTCCCTCTGGTTTCGGAGCGCGGTGTTAAGTTCCGCCACTTAGTATCTTAAGACTAGGTTCCATCTGAGCCTCACCAGGCAGAGGAGTCTAGTGTTAAGTTAACACCGCTGTGTGCGGGATACAGCGTGAAGCTAACAAAAAAAGAAATATAAATGTTATAAATACCGTTGGTCAGCACTAAATATAATCATTTACTAAAACGATTTCACTAAATAACAGAAAGGACGGAGAGTCCTATTAATATAAAAAGATCAGCGTGATTCGCTCTATTCATATCTGTACAGTCACGCTAATTAGTTCTAGTCCGGGTGGCAGATGTTTGTTTTGATATGTTGTAGGAAAACAAAAAAAAATATTAAAAAAAAATATTATGCAAAAGTAACTAATATATTGCTTTTTTATTATGATAAAAAAAAACAATAAATCAATAAAAAAACCTGTATATGCTAATACACTCGAAGTCTTTAGTTTATTGAATAGAAATAATTGTTAATTTAAATGTAGGGTACATTTAAACTTGTTATTCTTAGTGCGAGTGATTACGATAGATACTTATTGTAATACGTTTCTACTCATAGAAATGTTTGATGAGGCTGGTGCACGGTAAAACTCGAATGAGTTTATGATTGCACCTTGAATTTGTTTGTTTGTTTACGCTGTAATAGTCTTAAATAAATAAAATAAAATAAAAAATGTATATAATTTGTTTTAAGTATAAACA
>JAATLQ010007555.1:0-20420 GCA_013421005.1 Heliconius erato x Heliconius himera | reverse complement strand
GCAAAACCGACTGGTTGTGGGTTCGATCCCCACTCGAGGAGATGAAATATTTACTTAAATTTATATTTCCATTTCTTCGCTCTGGTGTCGAGGTTAAGCGCGGCGTTGAGTTCTGCCACTCAACACGCAATGCCTCCAGAATTCGGCAGGAAGTGGGGAACGGAGTGTCTTAACACTAGGTTCCCTCTGCCTACCCTGCTGTGTGCGGGATACAGCGTGAAGCTAATTTAATTTAATTTAATTTTAAAGTATAAACAATAAAATAAATAGAAATATTTTATTTTGTGTATGTGTATATTCAGATACATAAGCTTTTATTTAAATCCGTTCATTATATTTTGTATAAAAGCAAAATAAACATTCATAAACTCACAAGCTTTCACATTTATAATATTTTACAATAACATTAGTAACATTACAATTTGCAATAACATTAGTAACATAATTATTAAGAAAACGTATAAAAATTTGACCGTAGCGGGACTTGAACCCGCATCTCTTTGGAAACTATCCAAGCGCTCTGAACAACTAAGCCATACGTTTATATTGTTCAGAGCGCTTGGACGGTTTCCTAAGAGGCGCGAGTTCAAATCCCGCTACGTTCAAATTTTTAGACGTTTTCATAATAAATATTTTTCTTTCCGTTTTCATAATAAGTGTGGGATAATACTGAAAAATGTTTAAAAACATTAGTAAAAATATTACATATTGCAAATTTTAGATAAAACATTAAAAAAGCAGTCACCTCTCAGACTATACTCCTATATTTCTGTACTACGATCGTATATCTGAAAATAATTCTTGATAGTACAATACAGATATCATAATAATGGATTTCGTGTATTAATTGAATTTTGTTAATTTGTATTTAATAAATGTGTTTGTAATACATAATTAGGTATTTGTTTACCGTAGTAGTGTAGTACAGGGTAATGTTGTAATCTTTTACTTTGAATCGGATAATAATGTTTATTACCTGTGTAATATATCCATTATAGATAACAGTTGTAGTTTAAGTGTCGTAATGTAATATGTGGTAGGTGCGGGTTCAAAACTGTTAAGCAATTGTTTATTTAGAGTGTCATTTATGGTGTTTCTTCTGTTTTTGATAATAACAAGTCTAACCGTGTACCGTGTTGTAATTGGATGTTGTATTTTAGAGAAAATTTATACTTAAACTTGTCACTAGGAAGAGAAGAAGAAAATCTCTCTGTTAGGTTAAAATGTAAAATTTTCTATTTTACATTTTAACCTAACAGAGCATGCATCAACGAAAACACACTAAAATTGGTTCTTACTTTTAACATTTGTGTTAAGAGTAACCTACTGTACTAAATATTATAAAAATTAAAAAAAAACTCAATTATAATATCTTTTAAAATATCAAAATTTCAAATACTAAATATAAAACTTAAGAATTAAGAACAAATAATTAGCATACTGCTGTGTCCATCAAATAGCGTGGGCACTTAAGGGTAGTAAATGGGACAGACAAAAAAAAACTACTGAACCACAGGTACCTGGCAGGTATCAGAGATACCTCAAACACCTACAATGTGTCAGACACAACTCTTAATTATTTCCATTTGAAAATAGAACGAAAAACATAGACAAGAACAAGCGATCAGTATATTATTATTAAACTTTCACAACTTTATCATAATATCACTAACTTAGCTATTAAATATAGCTTTAATATTTACTCTGTGTGTATGTATTCTAGTAGGTTATCAAGAATTCTACTCGAGTCACACCATAAATACAAGCGACGGCTACGATATTAGGCCAACAATCCGCATTTATCGCGTTTAGATGAGCCCAAGAGCCAAATTAACTTGGTATATTAAGAAATATATATTATAAAGTACTTTAATAAAGAAAATCTATATTTTTTTTCAGCTTCACGCTGTATTCCGTACACAGCAGGATGGGCAGAGAGAACCTAGTGTTACGACGCTCCGTTCCCCACCGACACCAGAGAGAAGAAATGAAAATATAAATGTAAATAAATATTTCATTTCCTCGGGTGGGGATCGAACCCACAACCAGTTGATTTTACAGTCACACTTTGTGCCTCTGCGCCACGACTGGCCTCGATCGAAAATATATAATATAAACCATATTACAGATTTTCTTTATTAAAGTACTTATAATATTGTAATAATTAATGATAAAATTATTTTTATATACAAAAAATAATTTTACATGCATGTCATTGAATTCTACCACTCAATTTTGAAATGGGTTCAAATGGAAAAATGGAAGTAAAAAGGAACAGAATGTGAACGATGTGGCCTTTTCACCCTTCTTTCATCTAGTCCACTACATTTAATAGGTACACTAGATTTTCTTTGTTTACTCTACTATGTGGCATTACAAACGTTATACAACAGAGACTACAACATTTTTGTACAATTTGGCTATAATATAACAATAGCCGCATACGTCGCTAGTTAACCTTAATTGTGATGGAGCTTAAATCGCCTCTAAAGTCGCCGTTGCCACGAAAATTCGGAAATATCACGCATTCAAAGCGGGGAGGTAAAAATATATTAAACATTGTCCTCTCAATGAAAATCAAATCCACAACCGTCCCATCTACAGTCAGACGCTGTTCCACTACACCACGACGGCATAAAGTTGTCAAATCTTGCATATTTTCTAATAAGATTAGAAACTAAAAGATTTTCATCAATATAAATGCTTCCAAAGTTTTGAAAAATATTGCCATTATAACTTCTCAAAGTGGCTCAATAGAAACTCCAGAGTATTATCTGTCGGTCGCCATACAAATGCAGTTTGGTGAAATATACTTTATTCAATAGTGTCGTGGTTTAACGAGACCGCACATTTTGCTGGTGATGCTCCTTCAGAAATGGCTTCGAGCAAGGAATTAGAATAGAAGTATTATACATTAAGATGTAATATATTACATTAAAAAAATTAATTAATTTGAGTAGCGAGCCAGTTGTAATTTTGTGTGAAAATCAAATCAAATCAGCAACCTACTATATAGATAATAGAGACCGACGGATAATAGAGACCGACGGATAATAGAGATCAACAGATAATAGAGGAGAACAGAGGAAACCGAATGTTTCAGTCCGTTCCCCACTTACGTCGAACTCTGGAGGCATTGCTTGTTGAGTGGCGGAACTCAACGCCGCGTTTTGCCTCGGCACCAGAGCAAAGATATGAAAATATAAATGTAAATAAATATTTCATTTCCTCGAGTGGAAATCGAACCCACAACCAGGGCCTTACAATGGACTCAAAATGAAACCTTTAAAAGTTGTTTTTCCCTTTATACATACGTATCTTGGTCTCTCTACTGGTCAATCAATTTTTATTGTCTTGTAGGAATCTATGAAGGATTAGTTTATATTTAAAAAAAAAAACTTCTTTTTTCCTATTTCTGTTCCTGAATTTCCAAAATAAACATAAGGTACAGAACATAGCATAGCTATACCGTTACAGTAAAGATAATGGATATTGAGAAAATAATAACAAATAACGACTTACAACTACTACGCCCATTAGAATTGTACTGTGATAGCACGATCTCCATAATAATAAAAGAAAAAAACATATTCAAGCTTTGTCACGCACATAGCAAGGTAGTCAGAAGGAACCTCGGACTACCTACTAGTTGCATTAAAACAGACCGTTCACCACTTTCTGCCCGAATTCAAGATATTGAATAGCGGAACTTACTTTACACCGATTGGCCCAGGTAGTCGGCCTCATATAGAGTACTAAACTCATCTCTGAGCTGATGCATTGATCACTTACCATCAAGTGACAGTCACCGCCACCGTTTATCTATAAAAAGTGGTAGCGAATTTTAATAACATAAAATTTAGTAAAACAAAAATGAAACCTATGTTCTTAGGAAACGTAGAAGACATGTTAAGTCCATGTGAATAACGTCGAAGTGAAGAGTTTCCAAAGGAATTTAGCTCTTTGAAACGGTCGGCGAGTTTGTTGATACCTTATATTGCAGGGGCTTTACGTTATTTGTGGAGTTCTAGAGAAGTATTGAATAGAAGTCAAGTAGTTAGGTTGCAGCTATTATAGACACCGTATCTTCTTAGGTTGGAGATTTTCTGAGAAATTATGGGGATTCTTCTCCTTGTATAGATTATTAAAACCCTTTAGAAAAGTATTTATTTAGATAAAATTGATTGTATAGATTGCTATAAATAAATAATGACATTGTTTATACAGAGATTAAATACAACTAATGAAATTTAAGAACTTTTTTAACATTTTTTTAAAGTGTTATTCCAATTAGGAAGAAAAAATACTTATTAAGAAAACATATAAAAAATTGAACGTAGCGGCATTTGAACCCGCGCCTCTTTGGAAACCGTCCAAGCGCTCTGACTAACTAAGCCATACGTTCTCATGGAGCTACATCGAAATTCTTATACGCTTGTTATAACTTATTTATGTTGTTAGCATCTCTGTAGGGAGATTCTTAAAAATTTCCCTCACCCAAAGATAATTACTTAGAATTATCGTTGGGCAAGAGAGAATACTATTTTTACAAAATTTCTAAAGTTTTTTTATAGCAGCTGTAGTGGAAAAGCGAACCAGCTTCTGACTATATATACGACGGTTACGGTATCCATTTTCCTCTCATGGTATTGAATTATTTGCATTTCTTTAGTAGTATTTATTCTCTTTCTGTAGTAAAAAGGCATATAGTGGCGCAGATTCGGCCATTCAACTAGCAATGACTTAACAAATTGACCAGAAAGTGGGGAACGGTGGCCTTACACTAGGTTCCCTCTAGCTACCTTGCTATATAATGATACAGCGTAAAGCTAACAAAATACTAAGCTAAGCAATTTAATACAATTAATGTCTGGCACAAAGTGTGACTGTAAAATCGACTGGTTGTGGGTTCGATCCCCACTCAAGGAAGTGAAATATTTATTTACATTTATATTTTTATTTCTTCGCTCTAGTGCCGAGGCAAAGCGCGGCGTTGAGTTCCGCCACTCAACATGCAATACCTCCATAATTCGGCGGAAAGGAATGTCTTAACACTAGGTTCCCTCTGCCTATCTTGCTGTGTATGGGATGAAGGATGGGGAGCGTGAACCTGATTTAATTTTTTTAATAAATATTTGTCCAAATCAAACGGGCGAAGCCGCAAGCTGGTCAATAGTTAATTATAAATACTTATATTATATTCTTTTGAATTTTCCATCACTCAGTCATTCATACATAGTAAACAGCTTATTTATTCACCAACGATCACCTGCATCGGATTTGTTATTCTTAGTAATGCATATTTGATAAGCTACCTATAGGGAAACCTCTAAGGGAATGGATTTTTTTGCTTCCACTAGCTTTAGTACCTCACAGTAAGGTGTATATTTTATACGTATATACGTATATAAAATATAAATAAAAAAATCAAATCAAATCGAATTCGGCGTTGAGTTCTGCCACTTACCACGCAATGCCCTCAGAATTCGGCAGAAAGTGGGGTTCGTAGTGTCTTAATAGTAGGTACCCTTTGCCTACCCTGCAGTGTGCGGGATACAGCGTGAAACTGATATAAAATATCATAGTTGAAATATGCGGAAGTACTTGAAAAAAA
This sequence comes from Heliconius erato x Heliconius himera, assembly GCA_013421005.1. NCBI lineage: Eukaryota > Metazoa > Arthropoda > Insecta > Lepidoptera > Nymphalidae > Heliconius > Heliconius erato x Heliconius himera. The sequence continues at coordinate 14,806 of JAATLQ010007555.1, read as the reverse complement.
AGTGCAGCTCTCCTTCGGTTTCGCCAAATTGTGATGTTGAGTGGTCAGCAATTTTTTTTTAATGAACCTAGTATTAAAACACTGTTCCTTCTTTCTATTTTATTTCCAGAACATTGCTTGTTGAGTTACGGAACTCAACGCCGTCCTTTGTCTTGATACAAGAACGAAGAAATGAAGAAAAATCATTTCTTCAAGTGGTAATTGTATCCAAATCCATCTTGTTTATTGTCAGTCGCTGTGCCGTTGTGCCACGATGGCCCTAATGCATAATATGTTCTAATTAGAGAAACATATACACACATACTTGACTACATTTTTAAAGTCGGTTAAAGCTAAATATATATATTAGAAATTTAATGCATAAATAAAATTCTCAATAATCCCCTTCACACTATAAACGTAATATAATAGACGAAGATAACACATAATACCTAGAAACACGAATCCATGGAGCCATTAGCACAAATTAATTAATTTACTTTAATAAAAGCTCGCTAATCTTCTATAATTATGCGCCTCCGTGGTTTTCTATGGGATGAAATGAATCCGAGTGGATTTCTACTTGTGTTTCCCGTGCTTGTACATATTAGAGTGTTTTTGTGGCAAAGTACTACGAATATGTGATATATAGACTAATTATAGTCCGCAATTTTGTTTAGAGGTCGGTAGTGGCGCAGCGGCACGAGGTGTGACTGCAAAACCGACTGGTTGTGGGTACGATTCCCACTCGAGGAGATGAAATATTTACTTAAATTTATATTTCCATTTCTTCGCTCTGGTATCGAGGTTAAGTGCGGCGTTGAGTTCTGCCACTCAACACGCAATGCCTCCAGAATTCGGCAGAAAGTGGGGAACGGAGTGTCTTAACACTAGGTTCGCTCTGCCTACCCTGCTGTGTGCGGGATATAGCGTGAAGCTAATTTAATTTATTTTTTATTTTAATTTTGTTATAGTAGACTTTATGTAACCGTTTTGGATGTTCTAATAAGAATTTAGGTTCCGAGGTGTTTTCCACATACAGCAAGACTAGCGTCCCGATCGCGACTTCGCCCGCGAAATTATGAAAATATTCTAGTTTTTTTTATATACATATGTATATCAGTAGTGTACATATAAAGAGTATTAATATGGAAGTTTTAGTATCTTTAGTTACATTATCGTAATTTCCATAAGAATTTTAGATTGTTTTGAAAATAAAAAACCAATACCTTAAGATATTTAACTTTAAGACACTTCCTTCTCCCACTTTCCAGTAGAAAAAATTGGGTAGAATCTGAAAATATTGCGAGTTGACCGGCGGAACTTAACGCCGCGCTTTGCATTATTACCAGAGCGAGCAAATGATAAAAATTAATATTTTATTTCATCGAGTGGGAGTTGAATTTACAACTTGTCGCGTTTACCATCGCACGATCCTGCTCCTGCACCAAGCGCCCGCATCAAAATTAAATTGAATCAATTTCACGCGGTATCCCGCACTTAGCAGTACAGGCAAAGCCTCTCTCTCTCTGCCTACCCTTCGGCATGGAATACAGCGAGAAGCTAAAAAAAAATTCGTATAATGGACTTATTACATTTTGAGATTTTCGCCAAAATTTCTCCTGATTTCTTAGAGAAATACAAGCGATTTTAGTGACGTTAAATTACGTCTAGTTTAGTGGGATTCATTCAGACAGTATCTATCTAGCGAAGACTGCGGATTACAGTAAAATTCGAAATGTCAGATAGCAGAATATTCCTTTGAAAATCTAAGTTACACTAACATTTTCTGATTTTTACACATTTAATAAAAAAATATATATTTCTTTAAATTCTTAGATAATATATACATATACATACAATATAATTTAATAAAAAGTTTTATATGGCACAAATATGATGTATGAAAGGATTAATTCGCCAGATGTAAAGTTATCAAAAAGAAATTGCTTAATATGTGGAAGTCTTAGTAAATATAAGGGCAAGTTAAGGGCAAGTAGAGGGAACCTGCGAAACTAAGATTCCCATCAAGAAACTTCACTAACAATGCCTCATGTTCTCTCTTCCTACTCAGTCATGTGAGAGAAAGCATAAAAAAAACAAAAGCTCTTACAATCCCTCGACCTTCGAGTTAATACCACGCCGGTGAATCAGATTTAAGCACCAAAGGATCAAGTTAAGTAAAATAAATATTTGAAATGTTAACGAGAAAGTCCAAAACTTTTGTTTATAACTAGAAGCTAATATCGTAAAGTCTACAAAACAGTTGGCATTTTACTTTTCCCTACAAAAGTGGGGTAGGAACTAATTAATTAGCACAAAATGTGTATAGGACTGGAAGCTGCTGTGGAACAGTTGAGATTTCTTTTTGCAAGACGAGTCGAGGTTTTGAATTCGATTCTCACTGTGGAAAGATGTTATTTTTTAGTTAAAATCAGCTTCTCGCTGTATCCCGCACGCAGCAGGATAGGCAGAGGGAACCTAGTGTTAAGACACTCCGTTCCCCACTTTCCGCCGAATTCTCGAGGCATTGCGTAATGAGCGCTTTGCCACGACACCAGAACGAAGAAATGAAAATGTAAATGTAAATAAATATTTCAGTTCCCTGAGTGGGGATCGAACCCACGACCATGACCACGACCGGCCTATTTTTTAGTTAATTTTATTATTTCACATCTTCTTAGACAAATGCGATGTGAAAAATTCATCAATAGTAAGACACTCCCTTCCATTCCTCAGAAAACAATTACATTGAAATTTTATAAAAAAAAAAAAAAATTACATAGTTATATGCTGTCCATATAAAACCTTAACCAAATTAAACTTTAAATCCCTATCACTTATAAATATTTCTCTCTCTTATCACATAAAAATCCCACAATTCAGAAAGCAGCTTGAGAAAAATCCAAACTTTCCAATATACGATGAAACCAATTGAATTGGGTAACCAATAAATATTATGGTGGTTTTAATAAAGCCACTTTTGCAAGATGCGGAATAAATTCGAGTTTATCAGGTTGTGTGTAACATACGGGGGGCGTACAGACGGCTACTGATTTAAGGATGCTGCGCGGTGAAGATTAAAACTTTGTAATATGTTATACGAGTGTAATTTTCTTCAGCTTCACGCTGTATCCCGCACACAGCAGGGTAGGCAGATGGAACCTAGTGTAAGACACTCCGTTCGCCACTTTCTGCCGAATTCTGGAGGTATTGCGTGTTAGTGGCAGAAGTCAACGCCGCGCTTTGCCTCGTCAAGAAGAAAATGGATATATAAATTTAAGTAAATATTTCATCTCCTCGAGTGGGGACAACCAGTCGGTTTTACACTTTGTGCCGCTGCGCCACGACTGGCCTGAAATAAATTTAATATTCAATTAAAATTAAATTCATTAATTAAAATTAAAATATCCCGCACACAGCAGGGTAGGCAGAGGGAACTTAGTGTTAAGACACTCCGTTCCAGGGGGGAACGGAGTGTTTTGCGGAATTCTGGAGACATTTCGTGTTGACTGGCGGAACTAGTTTAAAGAACCTAGTGTTAAAATACTCTGCCCTTGTTCTCCTCACACCACCCAGATATTTCGCATTAAGTAGCGTAACTCAGCGCCTCGCTTTGCCTTATTACTAAAGCGAATGAATCATTCCCCAATTGGGAATAGAACCCACAACCGTCGCACTTACTTAGTGAAATGCTTTCAGTTGGATAAAGTTCATCCAAAAATGATTAGACGATTAAAAGACAAATCCAATTAATTTGAAAATATTTCAAAACGCTAAAAACGTGAAGAAATTACTAAACAGAGAAGCAAATAAGGAAAATGAGCGATTTTCTTATACACATTGTTGTATGAAATGAAAGATTTACGATATTATGACGACCGAATCAGGGGATGACTTTTATTTGTTATTTCTTTCGAAGGATCTTCTTCTTCATCTTCATTTACTTGCATTGGTTTTGCTTAATAGGTTTTGGATTTGGATTTTTGCTTATGTCGTAGGAGAAAAGATTTTTTGTCAGTTTGTTTGTTGGATCTATAAAAGTAAAAATAACAGTAAATGAAATTGTTCTTCTCATATATGTATGTAGCATACAAAAAATTTGATATATCATTATATTAATAATATTATGAGCTTCACAGTGCATACATGGCAGGCAGTGAGAACGAGACCCTAGTGTCCAGGCACTCCTTTCTCAGCTCGAACTTGAAGCATTGCGTGATGAGTGGTTGAATTTAACGCCGTGATTTGTCATGGCACAGTGAGTAATTGGATTCATTTACCTGATTGAGTTTCGAACACTCAAACATCACTTTTACTTTTATTTGAGCTTCATACTGAACCCCGCACAAAGGAGTGGAACTTGGGAACCTAGTGTTAAGTCACACCGTTCTCACTAAGATATTTTAGGTTTCCACTTTACACCGAATTCTTGAGGCAATGCGTGTCGAGTGTATTTTGACACATGCTGATCTCCGTTCTATAATTTTATTTGCGGTTTCATTATTTATTTCTTTTACTTTTCAGACAATAATATAATATGCAAAAAAACTTTTTGTTTTTCTTTTTTATAAATACTGTTGCCGATGGAGCAAGTTCTTGAAATGTTGATTAAAGATATAAAAAAAAACAACTTACAAATTCTAGTTTTACTGAATTATAGCAAGACAAATACACAAGACTGCCAAGTAATATCGTCCAGCCGAAATAAAATTAAATCTTACTCCCAAACATATTTTCATCTCACCGCAATAACTACAATATGGTTAAGAAGACAAAACGAATTTGTATCCACGACCCTTTATTTCTATGACAATAGGATTCAAAATTGTCTATCATTCAATTTGACAGTCCAAACGATGAAAATAACCGAAAATTTAATTTTAAATTCGAATAAACTTTACATTGTTAGATTGAGTTTCTAATTTCTTTGACAGTTTTGGTCAATGTCGTTATTTGTGATGGCGATGGGTCTTATGGGTTAACTGTTTTGTTAGCTGCAAATAGCAAGGCCAGTAGTGGCGCAGCGGCACAAAGTGTGACTGTAAAACCGGCTGGTTGTGGGTTCGATCCCCACTCGAGGAGATGAAATATTCACTTAAATTTATATTTCCATTTCTTCGCTCTGGTATCGAGGTAAAAGCGCGGCGTTGAGTTCTGCCACTCAAAACGCAAATCCCCCAGAAACCGGCAGAAAGTGGGGAACGGAGTGTCTTAACACTAAGTTCCCTCTGCCCACCGCAGCTGCAGACAGTGGGAACCTAGTGCAGACAGCGGGAACCTAGTGTTAAGACACTCCGTTCCCCACTTTCCGCCGAATTTCGGAGGCATGGCGTATTGAGTCGCGGAACTCAACGCCGCTCTTTGCCTCGACACCAGAGCGAGGAAATTATAAAGGAACGAGGAACATTTAAATAAATATTTCTTTTCCTCGAGTGGAGATCGAACCCACAACCGTCGCGTTACAGTCACACCCTATTGCCCCTGGGCCACGACCTCGGGCCTCAATGTCTATCATAAATAAATATAAGTTAGGCATCGCGCTTACAATGAGACACTCAATATAACATTGACATATTATTATTTTAAATTATTCAATACCCCAATTTATTAGGCTGAATAGGTTTAATCAAATCAGCCTATCATCATCGTATACTATGACAACTATATAATTGATAGTAGAAGCCATTCGTTGCCGCGATCGTTGAATTTTGGAGGAGATACTAATGATAGCTTTGTTGCTAACTCTGGAACCAACAGGCGCAGCGGTTAAAATTAATAATTAATTATTGATAGTAGTGAGTTCTTTTGACATTTTTTAAATGTTATTAACACATATAGAACGAACTCGTACGCTTTCAAATTTGATTATTATTATAATGAAATATTTCCTTTTACCGTGGGAATCAAACCCCTAACTGTCGTGCTTATAATCGCACGCGTGTACTGCCCCACGACGCCTTTCGAAAAATATTTATTAGTGATCATAATTTATTTTCACCTATCTTTGAATTTAGTGAGAGGCCGGTCGTAGCGCAGGTGCACAAAGTGTAACTGCAAAATCGACTGGTTGCGGGTTCGATCACCACTCCAGGAAGTGATTTTTTTTTTTCATTTATATTTTCATTTCTTCGCTCTTGTGTCGAGGCCAAGGGCGGAGTTGAGTTTCGCAACTCAGAAAGTAATGCCTCCTAAATTCAGCGGAAATTGGGGAACCGAGTGTCTTAATAATGGGTTCCCTCTGCCTATCCTGCTGTGTGCGGGACACAGCGTGAAGCTGATACGTTTGATAGAGGGTACCTAGTATTCATACACTCCGTTCTCTCTTCGCCCTTCACTTGAACTTTCAGAAAAAAAAATGGGCTTAATTTTAGTTATTCAAGAAGCTTTTCTTTCAATAATTCCAGCATAATATTTCAACCAATATCTCATGGGAAATACGTATATATTTTCCATTAGTCTATGTTTATTACTGTTTGCGCAAAATTGGATTGTTATTATTTAATTATTACTTAAAATTTATGTATTTTTTTAACATCAAATAGCTGGGACGGCAGAGAACACTCCGTTCTCCACTTTATTTCCAATTTAAAGACATTTACGTATATTATTTTTAGTATTTAATACATTTTTTTGTTTAACCAGCACAAGAAAATAAAACCGAACTATCTGAGAACGTCACACTCCAATAATGGGCTGTTTCAAATCTTAGAGAATAGCATAAAGTGTATATCCGTATCCCAAATTTTCATAAATTATATACATATGTTTCCCTATTTCAAGTAAGGAACACTTATAAAGACGTATTGAGGATCTGTCGCTTAGGGTAGAGTGTGGACAGTAGGGTCCAAAAAAAGCAATTTTTTCAGCTTTTAGAAATTTAACATTTTTTTTTTCTTCTCTAAGTGGAGTTCCGACACTCAACCACAAACTGTTTTGTAATTTAAGTAGAAAATTATAAATTGTATCGCGCAAGATATTTATTTAGTTTTAATTCTCTGAAAGAAAAAAAAGACATGGCAATTAACGGTGCCAGTTGTGGCGCAGGGGCACAGGGATGTTATTGTAAACGCGGCAGGTGGGAGTTCAAGTTCGTTCTCATTTGAAGAAATTACATATTTAATATTTCCATTTCTTCCATATGCTGTCGTTGAGTTCCGCTAATACCCAGCTAGATTGTTTAAAAACCGAAACCGTAATCTAAATTTAACTTCAATTTTACACTATCAACTAACACAGCAAGTTAAGTAAAAATTGTAATAGTGGCCGTCATGGCGCAGCAGTGCAACATCGGACTGAAAACGCGACGGTCTTTGGTTCGATTTCCACTAGGGAAAATAAAATATTATTAATTATGTTCATATATTCTATTTTTTCTCTTTAGTCACAAGGCAAAATGCAACATTGAGTTCCACTACACTAGGTCTTTTGGACGGAGTCTTAACTAGGTTCCCTCGGCCCTCCCTGTAATACGCTAAATACAATAAGAAACAAAAATAATATAAAATTTTAAACAACAAATTTTTATTCTCCACTATTAAGTAAGTATGCCTACCAATTTCCGTTCCGTTCGGAGTTAAAGTAACCAATAAGTACATTCGGGTCACCCATTGAGGCCGCGCGTCTGCTACTTCGTCGAGGAAATCAATTGAATATATTGATTGTAGCGTTTCATTCTGTCATTTTAAATATAGCTTCGAGGCCTATGGTTATAGGTTCGATGTCCACTCGATGAAATTATTATATTTGATATGTTTTCATTTCTCCTTCTCAGTTTAGCTCCCAGGTTCTTTCTCCCTATCCTGCTATATGCGAGATAGAGCGTGAAGCTAAAAAATATATAGCAAAACAAATATTTACTTAGGCTAGTTAGCGGCACAAAGTGTGACTGTAAAACCGACTGGTTGTGGGTTCGATCCCCACTCGAGGAGATGAAATATTTACTTTAATTTATATTTCCATTTCTTCGCTCTGGTGTCGAGGCAAAGTGCGGCGTTGATTTTTGTCACTTAACACGCAATGTCTCCAGAATTCGGCAGAAAGTGGGGAATGGAGTGTCTTACAATAGGTTCCCTCTGCCTACCCTGCTATGTGCGGGATACAGCGAGAAGCTGGTAAAAAAAATATTTCTGTGTAACTGCATGAGCTATGCACGTGGCACAATAGGTGTGAATTATATTAGACATGCTCGCTGCATTGTAACGTGCAATGTCAATTCTATAGGCGCCAGTGAATTTCTGGTATTTGTATGGAATTCTATACATAATATACTATTCATATTTTTGTTATATAAAACAGTTTTATTTAGTTTCACGCTGTATCCCGCATTCATGAGCAGGCAGAAGCAGAACTTAGTGTTAAGACACTCCGTTCCACACTTTCCGACGGATTCTCAACCCCGTGCTTTGCCTTGTTACCGGAGCGAGGAAATGGAAATATTAAGCAATTTAATTTCGCCGCGTGGGAATCGAATCCATAACCGTCGTGCTTACAAGCCACTACGCCTTGACGACGTCTTTGTGCAGTTTTATGTTATTGGTTTTCATTATTTATATAGTGGTGTGAAACTAAAGGTTAGATAGAGATCATTCTTTGTGATTTCAATCAGCTTTGGCTTTTCGATTTTGTTCAATGTTAGAGTTCAATATAGTATTAAGTATTTGTCAGTTGGTTTTAATTGCAGTATATTTGAATAGTAAATGAGTCGTAGTAAGGCCAGTAGTGGCGCAGGGCCACAAAGTGTGACTGTAAAAACAGACTGGTTGTGGGTTCGATCCCCACTCGAGGAGATGAAATATTTTTTTAAATATATATTTCCATTTCTTCGCTCTGGTGTCGAGGCAAAGCGCGGCATTGAGTTCTGCCACTCAATATGCAATGCCTCCAGAATTCGGTAGAAAGTGGGGAACAGAGTGTCTTAACACCCTCTGCCTACCCTGCTGTGTGCGGGATACAGCGTGAAGCTGATTTGATTTGATTTTTGATTTGCATATTCAGTAAGTAGCGGGAACCTAGTGGTAAGAATTGTGATTGGCACAGAAATTGTGTGTTCAGAGGTAGATAGAGCTTAACGCCGCGATCGTGAAGGCAGAAAAAGAAAAGTTATCTAAATATATTTCTCCTATGAGATTACTGCTATGTGGGATGTCAATACAAATATATATTTTGTACCGATAGTAGTTTCGGTTAGCGGTTTAATAGCGAAAAGCCTCGACCAACATTTCAAGAGGTTATCGCTTAGCTGTTGGATCAAGAACCGGATGCAGAAGGAAGTATTCGGATAGTATACTCGAGACGGTGCGTAATGTAAAAAGGTTCCTCACTTTGGAGCCTCAGCCACTAATGGCCTGGATCCTTGTCCTGCCGTCGGAGGTCATTTATTTAATATTTTTAAATGTATATATTAATAAATTTTAATATGAATGTATATTTAAAAAATGTTTTTTTCTTATTTCATATTGAAAGTATATGTACTAAGTAAATCTATAAATTGTACTCCCTATACATCAGTGGTACTGGTATTGGTGTCACAACCGTTTGACTGTAAGCGCGACAGATGATGAGGAAGGAAATTAAATATTTCATATTTTCATTTATTCACTCTGGTGTCAAGGCAAAGCGCGGCGTTGAGTTCCGACATACCTACAGCACGCACTCCATCGGAAAATTCGACGGAAAGTGAATAACGGAGTGTCTTAACACTAGGCTTCCTCCGCCTACCCTGCTACCCATGTGTGATACAGCGTCAGACTAAAAATATCATAATTGATATATAAATAAAAATATTTAAGCTATATCTGTAAATCTATTCACATTTGTTGTATCACACGTCTATTTGCGAGTTTCGTTTTAACCAATTAGTTTCGAATATAATGTGTATTGTACATACATACATACACATATTTACATCCTGGCACTAGAAATAATAACAAAAGTTATAACAAGCAATCAGAACTTCCACAATGTAGTTCTGATAGCTTAAACTATAAACGCAGATGTAGATTAGTGTTTAATTGACATCATGCTGAGTAAACAGAGACATTATGGAAATAATATATTTTCTTCTTCTTTTCTCTATTTTATGCGTGTTTAAGCAATATTATGGCTTAAAATATGTTCACAGCGTGAGACTGTAAACGCGACAGGTTGTGGGTTCGGTTTCCAATCGAGGACATTAAATATCTAATATTTTCATTTGCTCGCTTTGGTAACAAAAGTAAGCGCGACTTTGTGTTTCACCACTCAAAACTGTATTAATACTAAGTTCCCAGGTTCCCTCTGTTTACCTTGCTTTGTGCGGATGTATCCCGTGCGAAGCAAAAAAAATGTGAGATTGAAATGATCTATATAATTGTATGTAAATAACAAAACTTTGTAACTGTTAAATTTTTTCGTTTAATTATTTATAAAAATAATTCTCAATTTTACTATATAATGCATTCTGCATTGAAGTAATTAACGTGATGTAATATAGACTAGAGCCTCGATAAAATTGACTGTCCAATAAAAACATAATTTTTACTTCAAATCCCGTACCAGTTTCCAAGATTAGTGTGTTCAACCAAAAAAAAATGAACCTTTGAATCTATCGCAATAAGAATTTCCGTTACTCTCCGCAGAATTCCCGCGGCATTGCGTGTTGAGTGCTAAGTACTAAACTGCGGTTTTCCCCTTTCCAAAGTAAATGACAATATTAAATATTTCACTTCTCCAAGTAGAAACCGAACCCACAATCATCACGTTTATAGGCGCATACTTGCGCCCTACACTACGATAGTCTCAAAACTCTACAGCTTAAAAAAAATAAAAAATATATATTTTGAACACGTTAAAGTTTTTAACTTAGTACACACACAGGAATCTGATATAAGAGTAGTTTGACCGGTATCAGACATACCGGTCTGTATTTCATACAATATGCAAATCGCAACGCATTGCTTTTCAAATATTTCTATGATAGAATTTCGTTTCGAACAAACTATTTGTCTTTTCTTTTTTACAGTCACTCCATAAATGATAGAATGCTGTCGTTATAACCATATATATATATATATATATATATATATATATATATATATATATATATATATATATATATATATATATATATATATATATATATATATATATATATATATAGGTGATATTTTTAATGTATTGATATTTTCCATAAGTATAAGGCCATCATGGCGCAATAGGACATGATGATGGTAAGTTCGATTCTCACTTGGGGAATTGAACCCGCGCCCCCAAGCACACTGACCAACTAAGCAATACGTTCTTGCCGAGCTACGTCGAAGTTTTTATACGCTTGTAACAGCTTATTTATATTATTAGCATGATTTTTTTTATTCGTTTTCTATAAAATATTTTTCTTTTCTACACTGACACTTCTGACACTTAAAAATTGTTAAAGATATTAATTATTTTCATTTGGTTTTTATACTCAATAGACAATACCCCGAATTCGGGCTGAAAGTGGAGAACATAAAGCGTGGATACTTGATACTCTCCTGATGTGCTGTGTTATATTAAACATCAGGCAGAAAAAAAAATAAAGAGCCCATATAGTTGTAGGAGTATATTTAATTTTAACATGCAATCAGCCTCATGAAATGAGCCACCTTTTTAGTGGCTTTTATGGATAGGGGAGCATTAAAACGGACAAAAATGGATTATACCTTATATAGACTACACAGTTAGTAATATAATGAAGTTGGTGGGCTACGTTCCTTTTTTTATCTTCATCCTGTATTCCGCTCATAGCAAGTTCGACGGAAAAACCTAGTAGACTAGAAACGGAGTGTCTTAACGATAACGTGCCTATATTGAGACACTTATATTCGTTTTCATTCTCCACTTTCCGCCGAATTCTGAAGATGTTGCGTGTTTAGTGCCGTAACGCAACGCCGCGCTTTGCCTTGTTACCAAGTCGTATTAAATATTTAACTACCTCGACTGAGAATCGAACCCAAAACCTATCGACGACTGATCTCCACTCATATTATACAAGATATTATATCACAATATAATTTCCAAGATTATTTGGAAAATTCACATCAAGAACTCCAAGAATAAGCTGGAAACCAATCAGAAACGTCTCAATCAGTCCATTACATCACTGACCGTTCGTGCATTAGAAGAAATCCGAAAGGCTCTCAAGTCATAAATAACGAAGCAGTTTCGCACTCACCCACTACAGTCTACAACCCTTCTAATAAATCTTTCTATCGTTTCCCTTTTTTTTGTTCTTTTCGATTGTTCATCAATTCTCTTCGATATATATAAATGAGGCAGTCGTAGCGTAGCAGGGAAGCGTCTCGGAACGCGACAGTTGTGGATTTGATTACCACTAGGGGTAATTAATTATTTTATATTTTCTTGCTTTAGTAAGAAAAACCACGATTTGAGTTTAACGTGCAATATCTCGGAAATTGGGCGGAAAGTGGAGAACGAAGTGTCTTAATGGGACTATTCTTAGTCATTACGTAAATTTTTGAGACTCTGGTTAGAAAAATCAACTTGCATACTTTTTTTCAGCTTCACGTTTTATCCCGAAGCAGGTTAAGCAGAGGAAACATAGTGTCAAGGCACTCAGTTTTCCAATTTAAATCCCCATACAAGCAAATTAATTATTTTTTCTCACTATGGTAAAACAAAACACGGCTTCCACTACGGAAACCCACTCAATTCTAGAGACCGGGGCGAAATAATCGAAAAACTCAAAACTCTTTATTGGTGTAAAAGTAAAACCATTTTATTTTCAAAGAGTACGTTGCGCTTAAGCATTACTCTTTTGAAGCAGAAATTGGATTTAATACAAACGGAAAATAGAGAACTTTCTGCCTATCCTACTACAAAAGTCCATACATCAAATATGACTACAATACTATAGACAAACAGTAAGGAACTTTAAACATAATTTCTATAACCTTAGGTAAATACTAAACATATAGTCAACCAACAATGCGAACCGATTCCATTGTCCGAATAAAATCACAATAATCGAATAACCAAAAATATTTTCAATACATATAATACAAAAAATTCCACCCTTATGTATCCATTTACAACAAATTCAGCGGAAGTGACGCCATATGCATTCCGCAGACCGGAAACGTTTATTTGCCGGATACGTGACTCCAATGCTCGTGGCGCTTACGTTTGTGGTATCCATTGTTAAATTATGTGAATTACAATAGTACTTATTTTTAATATTCTCGTAGATTTTTTTAGTTAAATTATTCGTAAGCTTCACGCGTTTTCCCGCATAACCGGGTAGTGGTATTAGAACATTCCGTTCCTCATGCACCGTCGAATTTTCAGAGATATTGCGTGACAATTTGCGGAACTAAACGCCGCATTCTATTTTTTTTTATGGAAAAGGACAAGGCAAACGAGCGTTCGGGTCACCTGATGGTAAGTGATCACCGCCGCCCACGACCCCGTGCAACACCAGAGGAGCTATAGGTGCGTTGTCGGCCTTTAAGGTGGAGATAGACGCGCTTTTTGAAGGTACCCATGTCATATCGACCTGGAAACTCTGCCGCGGGTAGGCCATTCCACAGTTCCGTGGCGCGTGGAAGGAAATTCCTATGAAAAAATTACGAAATAATTACAGACATCGTGAATATAGCCAAGTGCTGCCCGTCTGCCCCATAATGGTCTTTTACTGTATGAATTTGATTAATATAGTCCTAGAGATATTTTGTGTCACCAGTGATGTCGGTCCGTTTTCCTTCACTTAGTAACGAAAGAGTTTTATACATACAGATTATGCGTCTCCGTTTAGGGTTAATTTGAAATTTCTTCATTCAAATTAAAATATATTTTTTTGCTAAAACAAGTTCAGATAAAGTAATTACAGCTGTAATTAATCATTTCGGAAAAAAACCAGGGACCATGCCTAGTCATCGCGTCTACATTTGATACAGCTTAGAAATAAAGACTTGCAATATAGTTGGTTATAAGTACGTTGAGTATTTTTTTTAAATCAGCTTCACGCTGTATCCCGCACACAGCAGGCTAGGCAGAGGGAACCTAGTGTTAAGACACTCCGTTCCCCATTTTCTGCCGAATTCTCAAGGCATTGCATGTGGAGTGGCAGAACTGAACCAGTCGGTTTTACAGTCACACTTCGTGCCGCTGCGCCACGAATGGCGTGCGTGAAGCGTGAAGCTGAGTAATTTTTTTTTAGGGATAAAACATCTCTCATATGAGGGTAAGCAGAGGAAAACTAGTGTCGAAAAATTCCGTTTCCCACTTTCCGCCCAAAATCAAAACATTACGTGCAGAACTCAGCACCACGTTTTGACTTTGAAACTTAGGTAGAATTTAAGGACCGGAGTGTCTCAATGCGATATATAATAATTCAAAATGTATTCCGCACGTAGCACTTTTATTTCCCACTTTTTGGCTAATTCTTGAGGCATTGGCGTGTTCAGTCGCAGAACTCAACGCCTCGCTTTACCTCTTTACCTACATACCTATTTTTCTTTACTAAGAATAACACTTTAAAAATATAAAAAAACATCTACAAGTTATTGGACAATTCCATTTACATTACTAATCTTAACTTAAACTGGAAGTAAAACTATTTTAACCGGATTAATCGCGTATATTTTGTATGTTTATACATTTTTGGAAACCCGACGTTTCGAACACTTTGCAGTAGTCCGTGGTCACGGGTAGACTGAGGTGGCATTCGTCTGTCATTTGACATAATTATTATATCAAACTACCGCCAACGATTTCTCAATTGCCTCGCGTACTGCCCTGGATTCCTGCAGAATGAGCTGATGGTATCTTGCCCTCTGGTATGGTGGGT
>JAATLQ010007533.1:1154-12900 GCA_013421005.1 Heliconius erato x Heliconius himera | reverse complement strand
TTTTATTTCGGTTATTTTATATTCAGTTTAATACTTTTTTTCTCAAAGGGGGAGAGTATTGTAGGGGTATTGCACAAGTATTAATATTATGCATAAACAACATTTGTAAACACACTAAATCAGCGTCCTACATTTATTCGCTACAAATGCAATTGTGTAATTATTTTCCACTATTGTTTTGTAGCGTATAAATAACCAAATTAAATATATAATAAAAGAGTTGAATATTCGGTCTCGTCTCATTAACATCGTCCCGCTGCCATACCCCATACGTTCAAGTTTTTATATGTTTATTGAAAAAAAACGTTTTATTTTCTAAGTGACGAATTACACTGTAAAAAATGTTAACTTTATTAATTACTAGCGGCCCGCCCACGGCTTCGCCCGCTTAAAATACATGATTATTGATTTAATAAGCTAAGAATTGATTGACAACTATAATGACTTCTATTATGATTTTGTGAGTCAAACATAAAAGATAGACATATGCTGTCTTGGCATATTTTTTTTATAATTTTATGTAGAATATTTCCGTTATACATGGTTTCGCTGTAGCTTTAACCATTAAGGCTGCACACGCGACGGAAGCTTAAAAAATCAAGTAACTTCTCCCGTTCTCCCAACATTTCCTTTCACTGCTCTGCTCCTACTGATTGTAGCGTGATGAAAAGTATACTATGACCTGCCCAGGAGTATGAAGAATAACTGTATCAAGTTTCGTTAAAATCCGTCAAGTACATTTTGTTTCTATAAAGAATATACAGACAGACAGACAGACAGACAAAAATTTTACTGATTGCATTTTTGGCATCAGTATTATCGATCACTAATCACCCCCTGATAGTTATTTTGAAAATATATTTCATGTACAGAATTGACCTCTCTGCAGATTTATTATAAGTATAGATAGGTAAAAGAAAAACTGAAGGTTCAAAATATTTTTTTAGAAGAAGAATCATCGTGGAAATGTAGAAGTATGCTGGCAGAACCATAGTGATTGATGGAAGAAGCACAGACACCCCTGTCTTGAAAAAGGGAAGTCTGGAAAAAGAGGCTTTAGCAAAAGGTTGGATGATAAAGTGCAAGATGCTAAAAGTAAAAAGTATGGCAAGATTATAAAGCCTTAGGAAAAGATAAAAAGTATAAGAGAGATAAAAAAGGAAGAGTATAAGCTGTAAAAGCATCAAACGAAAGTACTGATAAAGATGGAGCGTGAAAAGTCAGAGAATGAACGAGATGAAAGGTTAACGAACAACTTCTTTTCTGGCGAGAAGTTAGTGCTTCTCACTATCCTGTAGAATGAAAGGGGTGCTTTCGAAAGACGGTAAAATTTTAACAAAATAACCACACGCTTTGCAACGAAGGGCGGATTTCTACAAGGAGATGTATGAATGTGATAACGCCTCAACCTCAAGTAACTGCGAAACGCTGAGTCTTTGTGTAGGTGTTGGCGAAATCAGTATAAAAGAAGTTGAGAATGCAATATGAAGTCAGAAATTTGATAAGGCAGTAGGAGCAGATATTTACTGCCGAAATGATCAAATATGATGGACCACGCGTCTTGGACTTGTTCTGGTTTTTATTTTTACATTTTATGCTGGAAAACAGGTCCCAGATCAAGTCCACCACCAAGACCCAGGTAAAGTGAGGCCATCATTGTGTCTTTGTAAAAGGCAAAAGTCCTCAGATAAACTTCGCAATCCATAGCTATCTTTTTGATTAGCTTAGATAGTAAAGTTAATGCTAAAATATTAGCGAAAATAATAGAATATGAATAGAATAAGAGATGTCAGCTTGGTTGTTCAATTTGTATTAGGATAGCTGTTTCCAAGGAGTGAAGTAAAATTACATAGTAGTGAAAGTATGTGACTTGAGTGTAAATTGCCTGCTGTACGCAGATGATGCAGTGCTCATTGCATCATCAGAATGCCAGTTGCATGCATTAGTCACCGCTCTGAAAGGAGGGGGTGAAAATAATGTGAATAAGACAAAGGTTCTGGTATTTGAAAGAAATGAAGAAAAGACGAAATGAAAGATCAGTGTTAATGTTAAGATATTAGAACAAGTGAATGAAGTGGTTTATATGGGGAGTATATTCTTTAGAGATAGAGGATAGCTAAGTTAAGACAGGTAAGAATCATGGATCATTTAGTAGTGAAATCTAAAGAATATGAAAAAGGTTGTTTCAATATTTTACAACCAACGCTCTTTATTATCCTCACGAGGCAACTTATATTTTATATATTTTAAGTAAAAATACAGGAGTGGCTTATAAATTTTTAATTTTAACTGATTGCAAAGACATCAATTACTCTTTAACAGTCATTAAATCGGTATTTGATTCTATTAAACAATAGTCAAATGGACATTTTTGAGTGTCACCAGCTAAGTAGACATGTAATAATAGTTTATCTATGAAGTAAGACAGAAGGAATGTACGTTGTACGGGATACAGTGTAATGTTATTATAAAAAGAAAAAATATGAAGTAAGCAAAAGCTTGTTCTGGCACAGGTATGAACTAATCTCGAGGTTATATTATCTCCCTGGTATCGCCTAAAGGCCGCGGTCGCTGCAAGGCGATATTAAATTGCAATCACATTTTAACTTTCATAAATCAATTCTTTGTTTATATTTTTTTTACAATTTCTAGTAAGAAAATATGGTTTATTACATAGTGGCTCACTCCAACCTCCCAGCCTCCACTCCCGTGGTAGAGTGGAAGTAGTATAGTATTTTATGTAACAACAAAACAATTAACGTGATTTAATATAGCCTATAGCTTTATTTCATAAATAAACTACTCATAGGTAAACCACTCAAAAAATATTATCGATTTGTACCAACCAGTACTTCCATGTAATTACCCTTCAATCAAACAAGTTCTTCAGCTTTACAAGTAGAAAATATTAGTATAAAAGTAGGTACAATTAAATAATAATTTTGTAAAAGAAATAAAAATGAGTCGAAACTTTCAATATCAGATTGCCAAATGAGTATTATAACTTGGTATATAAGTGCTAGAAAAAGAGTTTATTGCAAGAAAAATCTATATACAGAAATATAAACAAGAAAACAGAAAGATTAACTTCAAATAGAGAGAAACAAATAAAAGCGACACGAAGCGACACACAGACATTAAAACTTACAATTTTTACTTTTGCCTGAAACCTGCAAACAAAGCTTCCCAACCACCTCATTTCCTGAAATAATAATGATATATAAATTCTATATAAGCCTATATTCTATTCTATAAATATATAGAAAGCATATAAAGGTGCTAACATAAAAACCGATCAACTTTGGATAAGAAAGAAAAAGTGGCCTTCTCAGTCCTGTATATTTTTTTTAGCTTTACGCAGTAACTCCCATATACCTACCATGCAGTAGGCAGACGGAGACTATTGAAGACACTCGTCATTACTTCCCGCCAATTTTTCGAGACATTGGGTGTTAAGCGGCGGACATGAACGCCGCGTTTCGCCTTACAGACATTTAATCCCCGAGTGGAATCGAACTCACAGCAGTAGTGCTTGCAGTCGCACGCTTGTGCCACTACGCCATGAAGCCATCAATTTGTATAAAATTAATTCACATTATCCAATAAATAATAAGCTTTATTAGTAAAAGCTATCTATTCACGTCGTTCGTTCAAACTTTGGCTGAAGGCGAATCAGTTGTTGCCAGGACTCATTGAGAACTATTTACGATACAACAATTGATACAACACAGAGATATGCCATTCCAATATTTATTACGTAATAAATACGAACTATATTTGCATAAATGCCGTTATGAAATATACGAAAATGGTGGCTATTGTAAATTAATCATTGTCGGTAACAGACTATGGCGATTTTGCAAGACATTTTGATGCCAATACCAATATATATAAGGTTGAAATTAGCGTGTTAAAATGATTTAATATTACACTATAACCTCGAATAAAAAACAATGTAAGCTTTTCAAGTCGTATGGCAAGGTCGAGACGGTCGTAAGGTTTAGAACAGACACGCATTAGTTAAATTGGCGGTAATTGGGTTTGATTCCGGAAGCGGCAATCGCGTGAACATATTTCTAGCGTACCTACATGTCATGTAATAGAGGCTGTTGTTGCGTAGTGGCAGTGTTTGATTGTAAGCGTGGCGATTGTGGGTTCGATTTCCACTCGGAGGAATTAACTATTTGATAGGTGATTGCTATGGTGATAGGCAAAAGTGCGGTGTCGAGCTTCGCTATAGAACACGCAAAACCACCAAAATTGGGCAGAAAGTAGTAGGAGTGTCTTCAAACTAGGTTTTCTATACCAACTCATCGTGAAACTATTTCTATTATTTGATAAGATGAAATCTTTGTAATGTCTGACATACAGCTGCACGCAGAGACGTCAATATAAAAATAACTGACATTAAACTATATTATACCAATACGTTAATTGACTGTTTTAAGAATTAAGATTTGGCTGTTTTAACGTTTTCATAAGCACATTGTAATCTACTGTAAAATATACTAGTTTACGTAGCGATATATCACAATCATATAGCTACTACATTCATTCCTATTTTACAGCGCTTACGTTGAAGTATTTTGATTTAAAATAAAAACATAAATCAGCTTCACGCTGTATCCCACACAAAGCAGGGTAGGCAGAGGGAACCTAGTGTTAAGACACTCCGTTTCCCACTTTCTGCCGCATTCTGGAGGCATTGCGTGTTGATTGGCATTGCGCGCTTTGCCTCGACACCAAAGCGAAGAAATGGAAATATAAATGTAAATAAATATTTCATCTCCTCGAGTGGGGATCGAACTCACAACCAGTCTCGTTTACAGTCACCCTTTGTGCCTCTGCGCCACGACCGGCAAGTATTTTGATTATAAATTATTTAATGCAAACAAAAACATGAAGGTCAAAGTGTAGGATTTTTTTTATAACAAATTTTATTGGCTTTAAAAAATACACATGTATTAATTATATTGATAGGTAATATTCAACCAAAAATATTAATAAAAACGACAGATACAAAGAGAATAAGGCAAAAAAGATAATAAGCCAAAAAAAAGTAAAAAAATATTAATAAATATAAACATAATAGATACAAAAAAATATATTATTTTATTATTACGCGAGTATCACCAATATGGTAGGTATTATTAACTTAGTTCTGTGACCTTACAGATAATTTGCGTGCGAGTGAGCGTGCAACAGGTCACCTGTGGCTTTAACATATTGCAAAGTTAAGAAATAAGTGACGCCGTCGAGGCACAGTGGAACTCTACGTCGACATTTGTTTGTAAACGCGATAGTTGTGGGTTCGATCTCCACTCCGGCAATGATTTTTTTTATTTCCTTGAGATGTTCTCACCGGAAACACACTCGAAGAGCGATTAAAACAACCTCATCGCATCTGAATCTGAAATTAATAATAAAGAAAATATATGTTTTATTTAATTTTTTCACCACAGAGAAATGAAAATAATTGAAATAGAATCATTCCTCTGATGGGGCTCGAACCCTAACTGATCGTGTTTACAGTCAGATACTGACCCACTATGCCACAGTGGCCTCCAAATTTTTCATGATATAGCAAAACTTAATAACGATAATAAAAAGTTCAGAGTGCATAGGATTGACCTCGATATAGAGGCCAAGAGATTTTTCAAGGAAAGTTATCGTCCTACGAATTCTAAACACATTTATGACCGCTTCTAGAGAATAACTTACAAATTACGATAAAAAAGTAAAAAAAAAACAGTAACATTTAAGTATCTCTCGAATATTTATCATCAAATTTCCGCCAAAACTATATAAAAAATATGACAAATAGAATACAATGTCAAAATCAATCTTCTAATTCTCATTAACAACACACCTGAGGCAATTATTATTATTAAACTGACACAAATTATATACAACATCAATTTCAAAAAGAAAAATACTTATTTTTCTTTCCTAAGTGCGGAATAACACTTTAAAAATGTTAAAAAAAAAACATCAATTCACTTACATAAAGAAATTTACTGTCAATTAAATATTAATAGACATTTATGAGTAGAATCAAAATATTCTATGTAAAATATACACTAACGGTAACTTTTGGGCCATCTGCTAATACACATCATCCTACTTGAAACCTGTCTCGCGGGCACTATTCATAGTCAGGTTATTGACATGAACACCTAATATTTGGGAATACGCCAGTTACGTACGAATGTAATGTATGTATGTTTGTATGTATGATTCCAACATTGCAAACGTATCTAGAATTGTCTATGAATAGTTTTCAGCCTCACCGAGTGACGGTGGGAGGAGGAGGAGGTGGATGCAAAAACATGGTCTGATTTAGATCTGACCTACCTAGTGATTTGTATAAAATTTAGCTTTTGCCGCTTCGTCTCCATGATCGATGGTTTTGTTTGGCACATTTTAAGGTTCGTATTTATAAGCCTCTCTCAAGTCTGAGATTGATCTTGAAAGCCGCATCTCAAAATCGATATCAGATCGGAGAACAATTTATAAATACGTACTTACCGTGATTTACTATAAATCTGCGTCATAACATATTACCAATTAATATAAAAAATATGTTAAAAAAATGACAAAGTACACTACTTAAACAAGTGACGTCAAAACTTATTAACATCGCATATGTTTATATTGATATTCGTTTAACAAGAACGATATTTCTATAAAAGTTTAAATTTTTTTTATCACTTTTAGTTTAACTAAAGTTTAACTACATTTTCTCAACAGGTCCTCTTCAAATTATGCCACAAGCGTCGTCTAAATTTAAAGCTTTTTTTCTAACACTAGAGACTCCCACGTGGCTTCGCCCGCTCCTTTTTTTAAAGGGTTTATTATACTAACTAGAAACGTCTAAAATTATGTGATTAAATCTGTCCACTAAAGAAGTAGACAGATTTAGTCCCACAATCCACTACCACAGAATTAACGACAAACATAAATTTTGGTTCCCAAAATATACTTTTTAAAGTATATTTTGGTTCCCAAAATACACTTTTTAAAGTATCTAATTTTAAAGTAAAATATTTAAAGTTACTTTAGTTGGTCGATGGCACGCAAAGTGGATATGTTATCACTATATTTAGATCATTTAACGGGATCGATTTATTAGAGTCGGTTATTATCGTTGTTTCTTACATACTCTTCTAAAACTCAAATTTAACTATTTTACACACTATCTACGAAGACGCCAGTAGTGACGCAGGGGCACAAAGTGTGACTGTAATCGCGACTGGTTGTGGGTTCGATCCCCACTCGAGGAAATGAAATATTTATTAAAATTTATATTTTTGTTTCCTCGCCCTGGTGTCGGGTAAAAGCGCGTCGTTGGGTTCCGCCACTCAACACGCAATGCCTTCAGAATTCAGATGAAAGCTGTGATTTAATTTAATTTTAATCTATGAAGATTTTAGTAATAAGTTCATTTGTTCTTCTCTTTCCGCAATGTATCAACGTATGTACATATTTCAGGACAATGCGTACTAAATGGCGGAACTCAAAACCGCAGTTTTTCTAATCGTACTGAGAAATAGAAATTAATTTAAATAATATGTACAAAGTAAGAAAAATACTGAATAATAAATACCTATAACTTGTTATTAATAAACACAACACCTTTTCTATAGCGAAAGTCGAGTTAAATTATAGCATCTACATATAAATATATTTATAAAATATCTTAAGTACGTGGCTGGACGTCGGCCAACGAGTTTATATCAATATTCACGTACAATTTAACCTGATTCAATGTTTATGTGATTTCTTACATAATGCATGTTTATTTATAGTAATACAGTAGGTACCTATTTTATTCATTTATTATCTCGTAATTTTTGATATTGGTATAGATACAATAAGGAAAGAAATAAATTTAGAAACGTATGAGCATGGACGTAGGAAGGAGGGGAGTCGGGTGGGCCGTGACCACCCCATAAATCTTACTTACAAACAAAATTTGTCTCGAAAAAAAAAACAATATTTACACGAATATATATGTTCAAAGCTAAAGTCCAGGTCCTCCCTAGAAAATATATCTAGATATCTAGATAACAGGGTTTAAGGAAATCTTTCTTAAAAAAAATTAAATCATCTTTACGCTGTATCTCACTTGACACTCCGTTTCCCACTTTCCGGAGGCATGGCGTGGTTGCCCCCTTAGCAGAGCGAAGAAATGAAACTATAAATTTTAATAAATATTTCATTTCCTCGAGTGGGGATCGAACCCACGTCCAGTCTTGTTTAAAGTCACATTTTGTGCCCCTGCGCCGAAATTTATTATGCGTATAAACCATAGAACAGAAAGATCTCAAACATACAACATATTAGTAATTATAAGTTTAGTCGATTCGCGCAGGTCTTGTTTTTATCCTACCAAAACCTGTAATTGAAGGTCCACGAGAAAAAACTTTCGATATTTCAATGTATTATACAACAGTTAAATCATACCTACATGATTACGCAAATGCTTAACTATATTCTTTTTTATAGTTTCAAGCAGAGGTACCCTGGGAACCTAGTGTTAAGACACTCCCGTTACACACTTCCGCCGTATTCTCGAGGCATTGCATGAAGAGTGGTTAACTCAACGCTGCGTTTTACCTTCGTTAATAGCACGGAGAAATGAAAATATTAAATAATTCATTTTATCTATTGGAGATCGAACCCACAACCATAAGATTGCCGCATCCGTTTACACCGTTGTGTCGCATTTGAGGGGCGTTTTTATACACGCGCTGGTTATGGGTTCGATGTACACTCGGGGAAATGTATATAATATACATATACATTTAAAAAAAATCCTAGATCAGTGGAGATAAAGTGCGCAACTATTTTATAAAATGGGAAGTAAGAGTAAAACAGCCAGTTTTATTATTAGGTTCTCCCCATTACTCTCTAAATAAAAAAAACCAAAAAAGATATTTTACATTTTACTGGTATTAAACTGTTCTAGAATCTTTAAACGTATGTGCAGACGAGAAGACGTTAGGGATGTATCTTCCAAAGTAGGTACTTAAAGTGAAGTAGGAGTGGGCGTACCGGGTACCAGGTAAAGGAGGCTCTCAGTCATACTTCCGACACTACCATACTTGTAAATGAACAAAGAAACATTCGTATTGTTTTATTTACAATGATCTAATAACGGTTAGCTTCAATTAGCAAAATTCTCCAAAAACGCTTTAATTATGTAATCTAATCAGTTTGTAAATATTTGAATTATGATGAGTATAGGTTCTATCCTAGATACAAATCCAACACTATTTTAAACATACTTATTTAGAAAACGTATAAAAATTTTAACGTAGCGGGACTTGAACCCGCGCCTCCTGGAAACCGACCTATTTGAAACATTTTCAAAATATTATTAAAACGTATGGTCACTAAGTCATAGATTTCTATCAAACTACTTCGAAATTATAATACTGTCTGAAATCCTAGTTAATCAATGTAATTATTCTAATATATTCATAATACTTTGCCAATAATATATTTCTATAAATACAATGAAGTCGTGTAATTTAACACAGATTTCTTTTCTTTGTTGATCATATACATAAATAGACTTTAATAATTAAATTTTCACACAATTTTTTTAGATGTAATAAAATAAACAAAATAACTATAATAAACTAAATCAAAGGCAAAGTCGCTGTTCGCGATCATTCACCCACGTCCCACAACAAGGACACGGACAGGTTTTACAAAATTCATCAGCAAGTTTCGCATTGCCTATATCACCGGTTCCCAACCAGTGGTAGTGGGACCAGTAGTGGTCCGCAGCGGCTAAAATATGGTCCGCGAATGATTTAGAATTTAGGTGTTTGAACAAAGTGTACCTACAGTTAAGTTGTTTCCTCAGTAAAACATAAAATATTTTGACATTTAAATTTAATATACTTTGAAATTCATAGATTTTTAATATATAATTAAAAATACAAAATGTCCGTTTTTTTTAAACATTTGACTTTGTAATTATTTTTTTGTTTAATTATTAATTTATTTTTATTATACCTACATAGTGGTCCGTGCTAACAAGAATTCTATAAAAGTGGTCCCTGATAAAGGAAAGATTGGGAACTCCTGGCCTATATAGAAGAACCTCCACCGTCATCAATATCACATGAGTCGCGATACGGACATCTATCTTTACGGTCCCTAGGTAAAGTGTCGAAAGTGAAAAATCGCCATTTTTTAAATCGCTCTTTTCAACTCCCTAAAAAGTGTAGTTTTAATTATAATTTTTCAAAATTAATAAAAAAATTGTTACTTAAGCGTTTTTTAAAAGTGTGCGTACTCGAAAACTATCCTTATTAGCATTTCAAAATAGCATTAAAATAATTTTAAATGAAACTTTTAAACGGATTAATCGCGTATATTTGGTATTATACATTTTTGGAAACCCGACGTTTCGAACACTTTGCAGTAGTCCGTGGTCACGGGTAGACTGTGACAGTCATTTAAAATGTGTAATAAACGTGAAATCAAAGAACTTATTAGCATTAAAAGAAATTTACAATTTTCTACTTTCGATACTTTGCCTAGGGACCGTCGCTGACCGACGAGCCGCGAGGGGGCACAGGCGTTACCAGTTTTCTAACCAACCTACCGTTTCTACGTATCCGCAATTATTGATATCTATGCAAGATTTACTTTTTCTTTTTATGCTACTCAAATATGTAATTTTTAATTGAATAATATTTTAAGAATTTTTAGAAAGTTCAGTAGATAGTGAGTATTTTTAATATGAAGCTAAATTATAGCAATTATATAATGTTTATGAAAAAAAAAAACGCAGATTGGTGATGTTCTTGTAACTCTTGTCTTGTAACAGTTAGAACTTTTTTGATTGAACACTATTATCGTCAACTTCAACCCACGAGTTTTATAGATAAATGGAAGATAATATATCATTTTATAAATAAAATCTAATCATCTTCACACTATATCACATATTTGTAAGGTCGCGCCTAATCAGTCCGTGCACCGCTGCAGTCGACACTGTACTAGCGGACCATCGGCTTATAGTCGTTGCACTGTGCAACGTTTATGAATCACCGGTAATTAATTGTCATTTTAATAAACAAAGAAATATATACGACTCTGTAATATTAAGAAAGGAACTATGTAATGCAAACTGGGAGTGCGTTGATGACTTATGCACACCACTGGAAATATATACACATATTAAAGATATATTTCAATCTGCGTACTCGAAAGCTAAAAAAAGTATTTCTAAAACTAAAAATAACTTACGCGTTGCACCCTGGATTAATAAAAACATTATTAATCTGTCTAAAAAAAGAGATAGGCTATTTAACAGGTGGAGACGTAATCCGTATAATGCTTATTTGAGATTACAATATAATAAGACGAGAAATAAAGTTCATAAAGTTATTGAATACTATAGAAATTTATATTATAAAAATAAAATAAGTATAAATTATGGAAATACTAAAAAACTGTGGAATATACTAAATAAAATTTCTGGAAGAATATGTAAGTCAATTGACGAAGTAGTGTTGTCGGCTTTTAATTGTATTAATTTAACACCGAAAAAAATTGCACAAATGTTCGCAGTAGGTTTTTCAGATGCCGTTAAAAAAATCATCCCTAATTGTAGGCAAAAGTTACTAAATAGTACAATAGATAATAATCATTCGTCCATTTGTAGCATAAAATTTAAAAAAGCGTCTGAAAATGACGTTTTAAAATTAATTAAAAATTTAAA
>JAATLQ010007529.1:86353-127920 GCA_013421005.1 Heliconius erato x Heliconius himera | reverse complement strand
ACATATACGTTTACGGTGTTACGATGCTTGCGCAAGACACGCCAAAGCTATGAAAATATACGATAAAATTAATGATGATTTTTGTTTTAGCACGACTAGCATAGGTTTATTGTTTTGTACCGAACAATTAAATATTAATGCTGTCGTATTTAGGAAAGACGTTTGAAAGTCATACGTTACAGTTGAGTCGGTCTCTGGCCCGGTGGTTGTCATTATATCTGTTGTTTATGAGGCCAGTCGTGGCGCAGGGGCACAGGCACAAACTGTGTAAAACCGACTTGTTGTGGGTTCGATCCCCACTCGAGGAGATGAAATGTTTACTTAAATTTATATTTAAATTTTTTCGCTCTGGTGTCGAGGCTAAACGCGGCGTTGAGTTCTGCCACTCAACACGCAATGCCTCCAGAATTCGGCAGAAAGTGGGAATCGGAGTGTCTTAACACTAGGTTCCCCCTACCTATACTGCTGTTTGCGGGATACAGCGTGAAGCACATGGTTTATGAGATTTTAGGTTAAAATTTGGATTGTCTATTGTGAAAATAATTGCTGATTCTGAGTAGGTTCTCGATTTCTTGATTACTTAGTGTAAGTACATTAGGCTATACCTAATGTTAAATAATAAAGTTATAATTAGTATATACCTATATAATACTTTAAATGGTACTAGTTGTAACCCGCAACGTCGCTTTATGACGATTGCCATATTATTTAAGTTCAACCCTTGGCTTTATTCAAAATGTGCTTAGAATTAGTTTACAATTATTAATATTTAAATCTTATCAAAACTTATAGAGCTTAACAATGTTGAATTACCTACAATTAGCAAAAAAAAACAATCAGTCCCTAAGATTGGGGCGTTCGAGCGAAACTTTATTATATTAAATTAATATAAACAATACTAAAGATACTGGGATATGGAAGGTCCCATAAAATACACGAGGACCCCCCGGAGGGCATGTGTGAAGAGGTTGATGACAATGGATGAGGCGAAAGAGGTACATACCTCATAGAGACCATAGCGTTTGGCGCTCCGTTCTCTCTGACTACCTTGCTAGGGATAAAGCATGAAGTTAAGTTAATATGAATTCAATAAAATTTTATATTTAACCTATCTTATAGAATCTGGTCAGAATCTCATAAAATTGAAGGAACAGAGTGTGACCTACTTAGATATCTTAAAAAAAAATACTATTAGTAACCCAGTTTCGACCTCAGAACTAACTTTTTCAAATTGGACAGGTAGCTACCACGTCATAGGAGTCTATCTGTTGTATTAGTAAAGAAATTAAAATTACGTTATAGAATCACGTTTCTTTTCAAGTATACTCTACGTACGATGCGTATAAGTCGAATACCACAAACTCGTAATATATTATTATGCAATTTTTAAATTACCGATCCAATCTCATAATATTTTTCGATATCTTTATTTTACAATCGAAGGAGCGGTCTGACATTGAATGATTTTACCTCATAATTTCAATTATATACGATTGTGAAGTATAAAATTATTTTAAACAACCTCACAGCACGCAAATCTATTGTCTAGATGCGTAAAAAAAAGAGGACATGTTTTAATTGTCTGTGCTCGGTAAAATGGCGGATCTTTTCGCGCCAATGCAGACGTCACTTAGAGTGATAATTAAAGTGACATAGCTAATTCGGTCAGCGCAGCGGTTTAAGTTAATTTTCTTGTATCTTGTAACTAAAGAATGTGAATAGATCACTTTGTTGTAATAAATTTGAGCGTCTATTAGTATTATCTGGTCGTTTTTAAGTAAATGTCCTGTTAGATTTTAGATGTGTTTTTTTTTGGTGAAAAATCTACAAAATCTTTTTATATTATTATTCAATATTATGTTTCTAATACAAAAGAATATTTAACACGATTAATATAAATAAAAAATACTTAGTTTTAATGATAGCCGGCCTAGAAGACCAACTAAAATATTTTAAATGTCAATATGTTTTACATAAAAACTTGAAGATTTTTGAATCTGTTTAGGAAAGCCACATTATAATAATACGCTTATGTACATACATATGTCATACACGTACTAGAGTGACCAGATCGAACAAACTAGAATTTCAAAAATATAAAGTTATAAATTTTAAAAGAATTCTGAACGTCAAATTTATATAAAACCTACATATAACCTGCAAAATATATAAAACCTACAAAAAAATAATCATTTTTCGCTATAATTCAATCAATCGCTATAAATTAAAGAATTACGAAGAACTAATTACTAAATTTTATTAAATATTTAAGAACTTAACTGAACAAAGAATGGTGCAAGATATTGTCTTTTCTAAATATGTATGTATATTACATTTGCTTCTATAAATTAATATAACTCACACGATTGCCAGTTCGTGTTGTATCAGGTGCTTATTATACAAGAACCTTTATACAGCTGATCAAACTGTTAATTTTATGGGAAATTTATCTTTATTACTGAAGTGTTAAAGCTAAAATTTGTATAAACATAATTGTTGCTATCTCAAACAACTTTATATTATATTCTTTACGGAAAAATAACTCGTATCGTAAGTACTGTTATTCAAATGTTAAAAAAAATATTATTTTTGTATAGTACAATTTTTCTTTGTATTTTTTTTTTAGAAAAATATTTTCAGTAAGTAAAATTTCACTAAATATAACGACTTAATTTTAGGGAATACAGAAGTGATGTATCACTGTATTTTTGTTCTATCTATAGTGTTAATAAATTTTCGTTAAGGAGGTATTAGTAGTAATATGCTTAATACTTGCCTTGCATATATACTTGCCTATTCTATAAAAAAGATTCTGTCCTTTTGAACCTTGAAAATGTTGCAGGATATTTTATCGAATATTTTGAAAACACATTTTCCATGACACCTTGGCATTGACAATAATATTCTAATATTTTTTATAATTTACTGTACATTTTTTTAAAATAAAAGAAATCTAATGTCCACAAGCTACTGTAACAGTACAGTACAGTTTGTATAGATAATAAGCAAATAAAAGTATGCTCTTCTTAAATATTTCTTAATATAGTAATAGCTGTTCTGTACGTGTCTCTAATATTTTAAGTATCTTTGTCTGTTTAACAATAATTGTAGTGAAACCTTCATGCATATTCAGTGTACGTAATTAACGATTCAAACTTATTTATCGCAAGATTGCCACGACCTCGGCTTTTAAAAAGTATTTCGACTCATTATCACTTCTAGTAGGGTTGGCTCGAAGAAAAACTGTTTTTCCTAATTATGTTGGTGTATATTATTTAAAAAAATCAGTTCGGCCAAACAAACGCGAGAGGTTGTCATTCGATTCCCACTCGAGGAAATGAAATATTTAATATTTTCATGTGCGTTGCGCTCCGCCACATTCGGCGTAAAGTTGGCATCTAGAACGGAGTGTCTTTTCACTAGGTTTCTAGTTTTCCTTTGCTATATGCAGGATAGAGCGTGAAATAAAAATAAAAAAGCCTTATAAATAGATGTTTATTTTGCTAGAACGTTAAAAATATTATATAAAATTCATAGTTAGGTAATTTGAAAATGGCAAAATTTTTTGAAATATTCTAAATGTATCCTATATGAATTTAATTGCTAATACGTCTAAGGAAAGTTTTTGTAATAAAGGCCAGCCCTACTCACTAACACTATATGAATTCCAAGTGTAATTAGAAAAAAACAAATAGAGCATAGTTAACACCTAAGCACAGATAAGGTAAAAGGCGGGAAACTATGACCGTTATTCTTATCTTTTGTTATCTGTCAAAGCGAGTAGTTTCTGATAATTTCTAGAATTTGTGAATATAACGCGCTGTATAGTAAAATGATTAATTGTTTAATCTGTTAAGTGTTTAAATATAACTTTTTTATCTGTTTAAAAATTGACATTCTAAGAAATTTAATAATCGAAGATTGATTGATACCTGATTTAAGTCGAGACATAGCCGATAAACAGAGGGCTTGGCTGATTTGTTAACTGATAAATATAAATGGCGTTAAGGTTCGCCACACACGCAATGCCTCATGAATTTAGTTGGGAGAACGCAAGTGTCTTAATGGAGAACGCAGTGTTAACACTAGGTTCTCTCTCAGAATTGAGAGCGATTTATAAATATGGGCCTTAGTACTAATTTAAATATAATTGGAAAAATTATTATTCGAGATATCAAATTATTCGTACTTTCTTATCTGAATTGCCTCTCAAAGCATGTAGTTTGTGAAAATATGTTACATTTTCCGTATTTAATACCGAATATATAAAAAAATCGATAACAATAGTTTATTATTTGGGCGGCCATATACCTACTTGTTCAACAAAGCGTCCACCAGCCATTAGCGAGCGGCATGTTAAGTTTTTCCATAAATTATCGCCGTCACGTTTCGCTTACGGGGGTAGATAATGTTAAACGTTATAGGTATTCATGAAAATTAATGTTCTTTTGCCATATTGTCATTAGTATTTTATGTGAAATATGCAAAAAATATGTGTTAAGTTGGTTGAGGTTATTTTATTTTTATTTATCTATCTATCTATCTGTAATTTTTAATTTTTTTAATCAATAAAGATGCGAGCGGAAGCAGATGAATATAGGATTTTTTTTTATTGTGTATAGAGAAAAAATTAGATAATCTAGTGATAACCGAGAAGGCCGACGTAGAGCACGGGTAAACGCGTGTTTTTTCACTATGTATGTATATAAAACTATTCCGTTATTGAGTAACTGACAGATAACGCACACACGAAACTAGGTAGAGAGTAGGTTAGAGAGTGTATGGAAGAAGACTAAGACTACTACACTAAGAAAGGGTTTCCCACAATATCTTCGGGATCGGGCCAAATCAGATTTTTTCAGGTTAGCCTAAAAGTCCATCAGAAAAAAAATAGTACATACTAAATAAATGAATAAATAGGAACCTATAATAACGGAATAGTTTTATATACATATATTATGGTGACATTTTTCAATACAATCACACGCGTTTACCCCTGCTCTACGTCGGTCTTCTCGGTTATCACTGGATTATCTACTTTTTTCTCTATAAACTATTAAAAAAATATTTTTTTCCTATATTCAAAGTAAACTTAGTCTTTGCATTCTTATATTATAGTTGTTGAGTAAGGGATCAACAAACAAACGTTCTAGGAAAGCGGTGTCTTTGAGCTGTACGCGAGACCACTCAAGTTTACGATGTCTTATTTAAATTATATAATATCTTGTCTTAGTTATAAAATCTTATTATTATTATTATTGTTAGATTAATAGCAAAAGTTATGATTTCAACCCTTCGAATTAAATTTTAATTTACCTGTATAAATTTTATTGTATTGTCTTGTCTTAACTCACTATATCTCGAAATTTTGAGGATTTTGGAAAGGGGAATATTAGGTTAATATTAGGTTCCCACTGTCTATTCTGCTGTATAAAGGATAAAGCGTGAAGCTAAAAAAATATTTATATTTTGAAGTTTTGACTGTCTGTGGTTAGTTTTGTTATATGTAATATTAAGTTAAAGATTTATTTATTTTTTAAGTTAAAGATAAATAAAATAACACGTAATTATATTAATAATTTTTCGGCTAACTTATAAGTTGATTTTAAGAGTACATTTAAACTTGATTGATCGTCGGTACGGTTGAGTGAGCGGTGTTGTATGACCGTTTCTCACACCATTTCGCTGTTTGAGTAAATTCAATAAATTCCATATTTTACTTGTTTTATATAATCATATATACTATTAGCATACATTTTTAATATCATATATTTTTTATATTATATATATTATATTGATATTTAAGCCAACATTGCTTGATATTATACAGTTTTAGTTCACGTTATACGTTATCGTTTCGATCGATTATTCATGGTTGTAACATTACTCGAGACTAAAACTAAGGCTTTTGTTATTGGAAATATATAAAAATGGCGTAGAAATGTTTTATAGACATCACTTGTATTGGTAGATTTGAAATAACTAGTGTTAAGCACTCCTTTCTCCATTTGTCGTTACTTTTAAACAGAGAGAATTGTGTCATATAATATCATATGTGTAAATATTTCTAAATATATTTACAAACGCAACAAACCCGATGATTGCGTGTTCAATGCCATTCAGGGATTTAAGTATTTTCAATATCACAAAAAATTACAAAAGTCAGCACTGGACGCCTGATTGCATATTGACTAATACGTAATATTTCGAATTCCGGTATAGAGTGACGAATGGACGTTCTTTCCAGCTACCCTGCCATTTGCAGGATATAGGATGAAACTGAAAA
This sequence comes from Heliconius erato x Heliconius himera, assembly GCA_013421005.1. Classification (NCBI taxonomy): domain Eukaryota; kingdom Metazoa; phylum Arthropoda; class Insecta; order Lepidoptera; family Nymphalidae; genus Heliconius; species Heliconius erato x Heliconius himera. The sequence continues at coordinate 121,634 of JAATLQ010007529.1, read as the reverse complement.
AAGGTGAAATATTTCTAAATATATTTACTACTATTTTATACAATTGTAATTAATTATAATTCAAAGGCAAAAACGGAAGACTATCCATATTTAAACAGTTTAATAGTTTCAGGGGTCAAAAAAACATAGCACCGACCCGTATTATATGATAATACTTTAACGTATATACAGGCATTATAATTTCAAAGAGAATATTAAAAATTTAAAACTACTTTTATTTATACGTTGACCAAGATTTTTTCAGTTTGAACATTTTGTAACATTTTTCGATATATGTATGTATGTATGTATGTTTCACAAAATGCTTTGTTATTTTGATTTGGCGTTGCTTGCGAAATCTTTTGACCCAAAAAATATTCTGATAGTGTTTTTCTGCGAAAAAAAATTATACTTTTTGTTATGAAAATATATTCTAGTGATAGATTTTATGGTAAAAACTAGAGCAAAATTAATGATATGGTTGGCCATTTTTTATCGTAAAGATGGATATATTTGCTGTAAGCAGGGACACTCCGTTTCTTTCTTCTGTATAGGATTACAGCGAAACGATTGACATTACGTGATATATCTGTACATATATGCCTATAGTTTTCCCCTATAAACGGACTATGCAACCTTAGGGATTCTTTAATTCAAACAAATAGTTCCACGTTTAACCAAATAAACTCTTCAGATTTGTATTAGTATAGATTTTAATATGTCTTCGTGGCGCAGCGGCACAGCGTCTCAATGTAAATGCGACGGTTTTGAGTTCAATTCTCACATGGTGGAATCCATTATTTTTATTTCTTTGCTTTAGTAACAAGTCAAAGTGCCTCCACTTAACACGTTAAATCTCTAAAATAGTTTGACGCATGGCATGGGTAACGGAGTGTCTTAACACCAGCCTAACTCTTGCCTACCATGCTGTATACAGGGTTAAGCTCTATATTTTATAATGATAACTATAATATTATCACCTCCAAAATTAAACCAGTCTTCATTCTGCACGACACTCAACTGTTGACTCAGTTGTGTCAACGCTGGATAGGACATCGGAATGCCAGATATATTTTTTTATATATACTTCCTTTTGGGGCTCGTTGATCGTTTCTGATATTTGTATTTTAAATTCAATTGAAATATGCTCTAAAATTTATGACCTTCATAATAATTTAAGTATAAGTACTTCTTCTAAGTTAGGCTTCAACATATTTTTAGTAATTCGAGGGGCACAAGCGCGCGACGTAAACGCGATAAGAAATTAAATATTTAATATTTTCATTTCCTCGTTCTGGTAACAAGGCAAAGTGCGGCGTTGAGTTCCACCACTTAACACGCAATGCCTCCAGAGTTCGGTGGAAAGGGGGAAACTAAAGCGTCTTGATGCGAACGGATTGTCTTACCACCAGGTTTCCTGTGTGCGCGATACAGCCTTAACTCGACAAAGTAATTTTAAGATATATTGAATGGAAGATCTATAAAATTTTGGCTGTAATAATATCTATAGGTATAATCTCCTGACATCGTCTGACTCTAAACATGGTGGTTTTGGGTCCTTTCCGCACGGTTGAATAATTTTATTTAATTTATTTTCATTTTTCTTTCGATTGGACGAGACGTTTAATTCCGCCAATCAACACGCAACGTCTTGAAAAGGTTCCTACTGATTACCCTGCTATGCGGAAAACAGCGTAAAGCGGTTAATAATATCATTATATTATTTATATTATACAAGTGTATACATTATAAATAACATAGTACAAAGTTCAATAGCAAAGGTCTTAAGCCAAGTAAAATTAAAAAAAAAAACAACCTCCCGCCACCGGTTGACACTTGACAGGTGTTTAGACCCGCATTCTCTTTTTTATTTTAAATTATCATCAATGGCCGTATGCGTGTCACGTTTAGTGCACAAACACCCATTTTTAGTTGATCTGTGCTTATTTAGTTTTTTAAAGGAGAAAAAGGTCACTATAGCCTGGTGGTAGATATTCGTTCAGAACAAATTAAGTACACAATGCGGGTTGGACGTAACAAGAGTGGTCTATCTTGTAAACCATTTGTAGATCTTTTTACGTTTTGAATGTTAACTACTGTTGAGTTTTGATATGTTATCAAAACGAGAAGTTGACTGAAGTATTGTTCTTTGTGAAAGTAGTGCTTATATTTTTCTATTGTGTGACAAATTTAATAGTCTCCCAATTTTTTTACTCGCATATAGCAGGGGAGGCAGGGAGAACCTGGAAACCCAGTCCCTATTAAAACACTTTGTTTCCCATTTTCTGCCGAATTCTGGAGGCATTGCGTGTTAAATGGCGGAACTCAGCGCCGCGTTTTGTCTCGTTACCAGGGTAGAGAAGTAAAAAAAAAATAATTTCTCCGAGGGGCTCAAGTGTGCGACTGTAAACGCGACTGCGCCACGACGGCTACTACTTCCATTGTAAAGGAAAAAATCAGCTTCAAGCTGTATATTATCGCAGATAGCAGGTTAGGCACAGGGAACCTAGTCTTAAGGCACACTTTCCCATGCACCTCTCAATTTTCGAGACATTGTGTGTTGAGTGGCATCTTCATGCTACGCTTTGTTTACAGGGCGAGGAAATGAAAAAAAAATCATTGCCTTTAGTGAAAATCGAATTCACAAACCGTCGCGTTTACACTTAGACGCTATTCCGCTACGTTACGACTGACTTAATTTTAAAGAGCTTCGACTTAGTTTCTAAAAACCGCCGGTTCGAAACAGGCCACACGAAAATTTTATACTTGTTTTAAGAATATGGTCGATTTCTTTATGACATTTATGCTTTACTCAAACTACGCTGCAAGATGTATTAAGCGCTAGCAAATCAATAAGGTAGGGAGCAATTATATTTAATACAGTTCTGTTAATTTCCTAGTAATATTAAAACTAAAACAGACCATCGTGGCACTTTCCTGTTTGATCATTTACCCATAATAAAGAATGGCGAAGTCTTGTAGATCCTCTGATGTTTCACGGAGTCGTAGGCGGGCGGTGTTCATTTACCATCAGGTGATCTGTATGTTCGTTCTTGACTTTACCATGAAAATGAAAAAAAAAAGTAAAAGACGGAGAACAAATATGACACTATATTCTCTCTGCCTCTGTTAATTGTGGTACTAAAAGACTACTAGGTAATATACTAATAGGCTAATCATAATTTTATGTCACATACATATATGTACATACCTAAATAAAGTACCATAGGTGACAGTAACATATTTTTACAATAGAAACCTTTTGTCAAACCATCTCACTTTCGCAACCGTTTCTTACATTACCAAGTAAATACAATGTTATTGTGATTTAAATGAATTTAAATAGCCTGTAGCCAGTTTAAACTGAATATTCTATGTTTTATGCAATCGCTCATCTTGGAGCTACTTTTGTTTCGTTTCGTAAGACATGTGGCTTTTAGAGTTCTGCGTTTTCTATTTTTGTGTACTTTACGTTTATCTAGATATATAGAGTAACGTCCGCAAAACTAATATTTAGTATAAGACATGTCAAAAAGTGTACTGGAGCACAAAAGGGAGATTTTAAGGAACTGCTACGGGAACAAAAAAAAGGAGTTTTCATTTTACATCTTGAATCCTATGCAAACATCGTTGCAAGCTTGTATGTATCGATTAAAAACTGATTTAAGTAAATTATTAACCGGATTCATAAAAGTTATCAGTTTGGTCTGTATTTTTTTAGCTTCTTGCCCATAGCAGGGTAGACAAATCCCCTGTCCTCGTAACTGTGTTAAGATACACCGTTTCCATTAAGACACTTCGATCCCTCATTTTTCGTCGAATTCTGGAGGCATTGCGTGTTGAGTGGCGGGATTCAACGCAGTAGCCGCAACATTGATCTGTATGTTAGAATTAAATCATATTTCCAAGCACGTTTTATACATTTTGCAGGTGAATGTATGTTTGTTACTTATATGTTTGCCCACAAATTACCCGGAAAAGAAGTCGTATATAGGTGATCTTTTTTAATTTAAATACTTCTAGAGAACAGTCCACTTTCATAACATTCGGTTTTGTAGTGCAGAAATATTATATATTTATTTCCATAATGTTAGTACCTCACTAATGTTAAATCTGCAAAAAACATTATCGAAGATATCACCAATAACACATATCCTTACAAAATTTTACTTTTGACCATATTTGACTTAATGTCTACAAATTAAACATGAAAAAAGGTAACAGATAAAAAAACATATTTATACGGCCTACTTTTTTAAAACAAACCACAATTTGCAAGTAGATATTTGTTTTTGAAATAACTCGTGCGTTCGGAAGTGAGAATGGAGCGCGGGTGGGCCTTTGCCGTTTTTCATTTTTTTTTTACTTTTGTTTACTTTTCGAACGTGTTTGCTGATATTTGACGGCGGCTTTTGATTTTTTTTATATACTCCGTGTCAGACTCCAGGCAATGACATGTCTGTGTTTTGATTTTGATTTTACGTTTGAGATTTACTTTTTTGTATTGTAGATAACTTGATATTATGAGTAAAATTATTATGAGAATATTTATGTTTTTGTTTTATTTAGTGTAAAAATATTTATGTTGTAATAAAACTGAACTGATTTGTATTATAAAATAGCTGTGTATATGTGTATATAATATTAAACGTTTATAGTGCACGTACCTTACATAAATCTGCTCTGCCTTTGTCCCTTTATAATTTCCCCATACAATTTTAATGGCAATTTCTTCAAGAAAATGCATTTTCCAATACCATTTTACGACTTCAGGGAAACGCTTTAATTTCAATACTATGACCATAATAACGTAGGAAGTAATAATTTCCCTAATAAAAACGTAACACCAAATAAAACCTGCGTGCGCGCATTATCGTCCAGGTTTTCGCCTCTTTCGCACTCGTTGCAATTTATATTTGTTTCTTTCTCTTTCTAACAAAGGTGGAGACGTTGCTAAGCAACGTTTGTTTACAGAGTACACGGTGACGAAGTTGAATGATCGATAGCATACGCAAAAGTTTAATGTGAATGTTAGAATAATAATGTATGAAGACTTTGAAATTATTAAAGCTGGTAAAAATTGTTGAAAACTATTTTACTATATTTTATATGCATATAGTAAGGGAGTCTATTCTGCATATAGTAAGGGAGGCAATGGGAAATGGGAACTATTCCTACTCAATTTGGAGACATTGAGAATATTTTATTCACCCGAGTCAAAATTGAACCCACAACGGTCGTTTTTACAGTCAAACCTTTATAATCTTTATTTGTTGCTTTTTTGAAGGATAGGTAGGCAATGTACCCAGTATAGGTACACTTGTTAAAAGTACCAGATGAAAATTATTTACTTCGTTAAAGTGGCAAAGGCGGTGTCGTAACATTAGGTTCTCTCTGCCTACCCTACTGGATATATAATTGAAACTTTTTTCAACTTTGATTTTTTTATTATTTTATTATTTTATAGGTCTTTAGGAAACGCAAGTGTCTTAATGGGATCGGATAGTTTTAACACTAGTTTCCCTCCATCTTTTTTTAACTTAATCATCAAACTTTCACATATTATAAATAGGAGGTATATATGTAATTCAACACATATAGTAAATTTTTATTAGTTTAGACAGGTCAGGTCACTAGATGTAACATTAGTAGCTGAGGTGTAGCTTGTCTTGTCTATTCAAATACTTGCGTATCGCGTACCGCGGTGGTTGAAAGTGGATTTGACATATTATGTGCGTTCTTTTAGTCGTTGACCTGATAGGCTGGTACAGTCGATGTCTAATTTGTACCTGATGGATAGTTTGTTTTTTAACTTTACTTGTTCTAGAGTCCAGTGTATTGGACATAGAATTCTTACTTATTACAATATGCCAGAGGCCGCCCGCAATTTCGACTGCATGCACTGTGAAATGAGAAACTTCGGTTTTTCCGTTACCGTAGAAATTTCGAGATATCTTCTATAAATCCAAGGAATCTACATGCCAAAATTCAACGTTCTATGTCCCGTAGTTCCAGCTCTGCCGTTCTGTATATGGAGCCAGGAGCTGAATGAATGAGCTGATGGAGTGAGGTTCCTTTAAAATGTTTTTTTTTCTGAAATTATATAATTTATTGATATTTTACTCATGATGGATTTTCGTCGCCTTGAAAGTAAAATAAACGGCGGTTGCCATTGAAGTCGCATAATTTGCGATGTAACAATGTAACGTTACTCTTAGCCTCTTAGGTAATGTGATTGTCAAACGTCGACATACATATAGATATAAATATCTGTCTACTATTCGTCATCAGCAACTTTGTTTACGTGGGCTTTAAGATGTAAAATAGATAATCCCGTTTTATTCCGGGGATCCTTAGTTTTATATACTATTTACATATCGAGTGATACGTACACGGTACGTGGGGCCAGTCGTGGCGCAGGGGCACAAGTGTGCGACTATAGACGCAACAGGTTGTGGATTTGATTCCCAGAAATATTTAATATTTTCATTTTCTGGATCGGGTAACAAGTGGAATTTTGTTGAATTCCGCGCCTTAATGGGAACAGAGTCTCTTATATACTAGGTTCCCAGGTTCCCTCTGCCTACGTTGCTATATGCGGGATACAGCGTGAAGCCAAGACAAGAAAAGGTTGACACTTAAATCTGTCACAGATAATCGTAGCCTTGTACTTACCAGTGTAGGTGATAATTATACTTATAATGGATACGATGTGACGATGAGGCACAGACGTCTTGCTAGTGATGGAAAACAAAAATTTATGGAGAATAAAGACTTAATTTTATTTGACTAATGACTTTTTACTATTTGTAATGTTTTTCCTATCCTCATCTTCATAATCGTTTATCCGAATGTCTTAATACAACAATATGTTTTATTTGATTATTGTAATAAAGACATTTTATTTTCCACTACGTCAAGGTGCCACCAATTTCTCTATGACTCCCTACTCTGATATGTGTGTGGGAGATGTGCAACGCTATGAAAAAAAAAAGTAGAAAAAAAGCTTAAAAATTGATATTTCTTTAAACAACTTTACTTTTTTTACTTAATATGTCCGTCAAAAAGGCTAACTAAAATTTGCACCTACAATCACTCTATAAATAGAATATTTTTTCTCTGAGCCACGTAAACATAATGTAACTATCAATTCAGCAAAATTGCAAACGTGCATAATGCATCTATGGCATTTTTATGGTGGCACCAAGGCCACAGATCATAATTCGAAGCATAAAATACGCTTCACCATGACCGACTTGTGGACTTTCCGTTACGCACGATACTTCTGTATTACTGATGGGTAACGCTAATATGCTAACTGAGTTATTTGTCATTTTTGTCATAGTGCCTATGATATATTGTTTAGTTATTTAAACTTTTAATATGGGTGTAGCTGTCGTGATGGATAGCTGTCTGACTATAAACGCGACGGTGAGTTCGATTCCAGCTTGAATTGTTTTTATTTTTGGTGAAAAGGCAAAACGCAATGTTGGTTCCGCTACTCAACACGCGATTCCTTGGAAATTGGGCGGTACGTGGGGAATGGAGTGTCTTAATACGATTATTAAGATAAGATTTTTTAAGAATCTTAAAAAAAAAACTTCCGCTCTAACCAATTGTTAATCGAAACGATAACTATCGAGTACAATTTTTTTTTAATAAGTATCTTTTTCTTAATATTGCCATTTATCAATATTATAATTGAGCTATTCCTTTCCCCCGTTTTGATAGACAAATTGGACGTGTGCCTTTCCTGTTCTTTGTGGAAAAAGCTTGAAGAGGAAAATAAATAAATCATTATTGGAAACAAAAAAAAACATTATTTCAAGAGTTTTTAGTAAATTTTTAGTTGATTTCTGGTATTGTGTTTTAGCTCTATGTACTTCAAAATTTAATTCGTATAAATAATGTTTCAAACTTCAGTAACCTTTTGTAATCATTAACATGAACAACATCTGTTAGTCATATAAAATATCATAATGTACCTATCATACGACAGATACAGACACATTTATATATTGATATAATCCGTGGCACAGTGGCATAGTGTCCGACTGTGACAGTTGTGGTTTTGAATTCCCCTTCTGAAATTCACAAGTTCCCTTTGGTAACAAGACAATGTTCGGGCTTGTGTTCGATTGATCCCCATCCAGGAGATGAAATATTTATTTAAATTTATATTTCCATTTCTTTACTCTGGTGTCGAGGTTAAGCGCGGCGTTGAGTTCTTCCACTCAACACACAATGCCTCCAGAATTTGGCAGCAAGTGGAGCAGAGTCTTAACACTAAGTTCCCTCTGAATACCCTGCTGTATGCGGGATACAGCGTGAAACTGATTTTTATTATTATTATTTATTTGATAGAAGCTTAATTTTTAATAGGATACATTATACACATTAGAATCAACGAACACATACAAATTTTCTTTATAAAATTATGTGAAAATATTTTTAAATAAATATAATGAATACAATGACAACGGGCAGCAATAAAAAAAACTATAAAATTGTGCTATTTTAATTTATTCATATAAATAGTAATAAAACAATGGAGATAATAAAAATATAGAAAGTAAAAAATCTGTACATTAATTTATGTATAATAATAGATTCATTCGAAATAATCGTAGAATATATGAAAAATAATGTTATTTAGGTTTTAAAAATCGTTTTGTAACTTTTTCTCAGATTCTGAAATAACTAAGTATGCAATTAAAATGATTAATCATCATCATTGCAGGTTTTTAAGTGCATTTTTTAAATTTTACTGCGGGTTTGTCAATAATAATTAAATTGTGCCAAATGTATTATTACCACAGAAAAGAAATTGACAAATAAAAAAGAAACAATATTCTTTATGTAGCGTTTTCTAGTGTAGGCAATTGTTAAAACATATACAGCCTCCAGGAACGAGTAACCGTCAATCACATACCGACAAAGTGACATTGGCCCGTGCACTGTGAATGGACCGGGCGTAAAATCATCTGCATACATCATATCTTATTACATTCCGTTTAATTTTCAACGTTAATAGTGATAAATAAGGTTGAAAATCCCTTAAATCGACATTAGACTTAAGATATTCGGTCGTATAGAGACCTCCAAACGTGTCATTAGAAGTTTTTAGTATTTCTTCTTGCAATAAGAAAACACGTCGTATGAGAATGACCTTTGTCACAACTGCATTTGAAGTACAATAGTATTTACTCGATGTCTCTGGTTTTAAACGGATATCGACTTTATTTCGACATCACCAAAGCCTTATTTAGAATTATAGTGTAAATCGTCATAGTTCTATTATCATTTGAAATTGAACTGTATTTCGATATAAATATAGCTTCATTTACTTAAACGTTTGCTCTTGCACGCGAATCGTTCCGCTGTTGCAGTCGCGAAGGACGCTAAGTCATGTGAAATTGATTCTATTTGATTATCTTTAATGACTATCCATGCTCATTGTTATATAATAGATATATTCCGGGTTCTAATAAGGATCCTTGTGGTACACCTTTACACTTATAGTATACACTTAATAAAACTTATTGTTAAAACTTTTGCTGTGACCATTTTACCTACAGTCACTTTTTTAATTAAAGGATATGATTATAAATGACAAAAAAAAAGTAACAAAAGGAGAATGGACTAAATAAGTTACTAATATAAACCAATTTAAATTAAAAAAATCTTCAATAGTGATGATGTTTTTGACAGTAGTTATTATTATTAATTTTTGGATTTGTATTAAAATCATGTTACTAAGTGTTGAAAGAAAATCAGTAAAATTATCAAATTCATCATGACTACATTTTCTAATTATTATTTTCATTAATTTTGACAACATAAATGACTTGATCTCTCACGTGGATTGCATAATTAGATAAATCTTAAGAGGAAAAAATGAAAAATTGTTATTATAATTTAATAGATATCCAACACAAATTTTAACGCTTGACACGTTGTGTATCGATGTCCTACTTGTTCAACAGGTATTGCCAAGTTACAAGGCCCAAATAATAATGCAAGTAATAATTTTATTCATACGTTATACAGTTTATAGTCAGTGCATGTCATTCAATTACGACACTATGAGACAATAGTATTATTCTTCTAAATAGTTTCATCTTAATTTAGTCACAACATTCATAGGTAATACAAAGCCTATGTTTTGAAAACTGGACGCCTAGCCGTCAGTGTGTTGTAGCGTTAGCTATTGTTCGGTGTTAGGTTATCTAGAATTTAGGTTTGATCAATAATTATAGAGATTATAAAGAATTTTAATGAAAAGTGAATTTATTTATAATTCTCTTTCAAAAAATATTTAATAATATTGCTATAGTTCTAACTGTTACGACGGTAGCTACAGATTCGAGTATAGTGATAAAATCAGTATCTATACCATAGTTATAACAATACAAAAATATTATATTGAAAAGTGAAGTGACATATGAAACCAACCGTGTACACATAAATGTAATACAATTTTCGGAGCGTAATAATAAGTCCCACCATGTACGTCAATAGTTTAAATAACACTTAGGTGATTGTGATTCACAGATTTGTATGGGACTCGTGTTTTTAAATGTGATGATACAAATATGAAAGTGGATAAAATTATATTCGGTTTTTGCCATCTCCTCCAAGTTACTTCGACGTGGCATTTCAGGGATATCACTCAGGTTTTGTTAAGATTGTTTTTCTTTTCTTTTTTTCTCCGAATATATTGCTTTTTAAAGTAGATGCGAATGTGGAAAAAGTGGTATTAAAAATTAAAAATTGTAATTGCAATTAGGAAAAAATAATATCTCTTTCGGACTCCAACCTGCGACTCTTGGAAACTGCAAACGTTTTTTACACTGTACGTTTTACATTTAAACCAACTTATCGAACTACGTTAAATTGTTAACAATACCTAGATTTTTACATATTTCCGCTGCTCAATTATTCCTAAAGCGTAAGAATGATTTTTTTTTTCACTTTTATTTTTTATTTCTTATGCCAATGCCTAATGGAGGAATAATTTTTATTTTCGTATAAGAAGTGAACACTTTAATGCTAGTTTTCCATACTGCGCCGCCACAGGTCATGGAAATCATTGCTTTACGTCCATTTTATAGTATCGTAAAACGCTTAAAATTAATACTCGCGTTAAAACCTCTTCTAACTAACAACTTAATTAAGGTCAAGTTAGTTAAAAGTTAAAAATGACCACTCTATTTGGTTACTTTCAAAAATAAATATTGATCGCCTTAATAGGATTGGTTAGTTAGTTTAGCTGTAATAGGATTATTTTTAATATTTTATATTATGTAATTTTATGTGGCGCCATCGTGGTGCAATGGACTGTAAAGGCTTATTGGGTTCGGTTCCACTTACTGAGGTATGAATTATTTTCTTTTCTCCGCTCTGCTTACACTAAGGGTTGTGTTTAGAAACCGCTCTTAACTCTGAGATTGACTTTGAGGGCGATCTTGAGATGTCGTTTTAATAATTTATGAATGAAGCGAGTACCGCTAAAACGCAATGTGCTAGAAAATTAGTCGGAGAGTGGAGAATGGAACTATATTAACAACAATAGATTCCCTCTACCTACCATGTTAACGGGAAAAAGTTAGAAAATAACTTACGAATACGTAGCGAATATTTAATTTACAGAAATCTTAAACACGCTAATAACAATTACTATATTCACACATCCCACCCCACATTATAGCTGACGACATTTTTTACAGAAAATTGACCAATTATCACTATTAAAAGACAAATACAACTAAATCTAACATTAGCAGCTCGTTTGAAATAACACAAGCCAGCCAAAGAAATGCCTTGACCGGGTTCCCGTGGATTCTTCAAATTTCCATAATTGAAGTGCGCTTGCGCAACTGTCGTTCTCCCGTACACGCAACGTAGAATGTTACTGTTTTAAAACCATTGTCGTCGAGACAAACCTTTGCTTGGACTTCTAACGTTATGAAGTACCGTGAAGTTTGGATAAATTGCTGTCCAAGTTAGAATGTAATTCTTGACAGGAATATTGAATATGTGGAAGTAACTAATGCTGTTATTAATTTATTTTAAGTCCACGTAGAGCTGAAAATAATCAATATTTAGTTTGAATGAATGTTTATTGAATTGAAATCCAGGGCCTTTCCCTTTCCGAATGCATTTTTTTGTGTTTTGTGTTATAGGTTTTTTTTATAGGTTCTAATATGGATAGAGCCCAATGCCAAATACAAAATTAGTATTACTAGGTCTCATCCACAGAAAGCTTAAAATTCTGAATTTTTACAAAGATATTATTATATTAGTAACGATGTCCTATTTGTAAAATTTCGTATCGAATACGGAATCTAGTAGAGCAGATCTTAATGTATCCTATATATATACATATAAATATTTAAATATACTTAGCCGTTTAGTTTAGTGCTTCAGTTATAATTAGTAGTAAACTAACACATAATGAATTAGTTTTCTAAGTAAACCAGTCATGCACCCACAATAAGGCATTCCGTGCTCCAACAATGGCCTATAAAACACCTAACAGTGCCTAGATCAAGCTAGGTTCCTGATTTGTGGGGCAAATGACCCGAGCAAAGACCTAGGTGTTGACTTTACCAACTTGTAAATACAGAAATGTTATTAATAATATTAGAAAGGTTATTTATATTAAAAGTTCCCTGTTTCTGATTAAAACTATGTGGCTTGCTTAGACCTAGCGAAGAGTTGGTTTTTTGATAAGGCAAAAAACAAGAATGAAGTATTTTTTAAAAGCTTCACACTGTATCCTGCAAGCAGCAGTATAGGCTAAGGAGAATAAGAAATTATTAATGTAAATATATGAGACAAATTAATTACAATAAAAATACTAAAAACAATAAAGAAAAATTATTAAAACAATATCCCAAAAATAAAAATACTTATTAGTAATTATTATTTTTTAATCTTTAAGCTTTTTTTATTTTTTTCACGAAACTCAGGAAATGGAAAAAATATTTATTTAAACAATATTTAAACATATAACAGTGTCTCCACATTTGTAGAGCAAGCAAGTACATAGAAACGTAGCTTTAGTATTGCTACACCTAAGCTAGGTTTACTCAGTGCGGACAATGATAAGAGATAAGAGATAACGTATCTTAATGCCCCTGCGGTGACCGTTATGTTAGCTTTGAAATTCCTGCACTTAAAAGTGTTGCTGTTGTAAACGTTTCTAAACGCCGAACGTAGGTTATCTAAAAGACAACAGTTTTACGCATAGCAATAGGCTCAGGCAGGAAAAAAGGAAAAGAAAAGACTCCGTTTTCCACTTTTCGTTCAGATTCACAGGATTTAACGCCGCGCTTTGTCTACCAGAGCGGAAAATTGAAGATAATTAAAATATAGTAATTACTAAAACTAATTGACTTAAAAAGTTGAAATTTGGCATGTGGGTAAGTCAATGAGTGTAGGGGAGCACTATGAGAGGTTTTTTGAAAGTCCTACGGAAACGGGGAAAAACGGCCTTTTCCATTTCCACAATGAGATTTCCCACTTCCAAGTTGAGAACGACAACTAGAATATCTATAATGATACTGAGGCTTTGGATTACTGAAACAAAATTATTTTAGCTCTCGCGCATATAACAGGGTAGGCAGATAGAACTCAGTTATAGGGCACTCTGTTTTCAGCCAATTATTGAATGTATACATGCATAAATTGTGGGAAATGTAAAAAAGATAACTTATTACCCTATATATATTGCGAGAAATATAGTATAGTGATATATACAAGTACACTATAAAAATATACCTAACCACTTCATGTTCTATCCTCTATATTCAATAATTAACAATTGAAACTATTTATTATTTAGAAATAATCAAATTTCGTATATTGGATTATTGTCGTGTAGTTTCAGTGTAGGTTTAAACACTTTGTACCTGTCACTAACGACTTTATCGGTGTTCCGCGTCACTTGCCACAGAAACTTTTAAAAAACTGGTTTGAACTATATGTCTTTTATCTCTGTACCTACAACCATATATTAGCTCTATTTTAAATACTTCACATTACATATCACCTACCTATATATTAGCACTTTCTGTTACTACGAAGAATGACGTAAATAAATATGGTAATGTTCTCATACTGTATTAGTTAGTGATTAAGTGATACACAAATTTATATTGTACATATGTACTTATATGTATAATTTTTCTGTTTTTTTCGATGTCATGAACATAAAAAATATATGATGGTAAAAAACTGAAAATCACAGTCTAGCCGTGACCATGTACTACTTACTACTTAGTGTTCCAAACATCAACATTCGGTAATTAAAAGGTGCAAGCAACTACGTCGAGTTTAGGCTCGTATGATTCGTCTTAACGAGAACTTTGGTGCTAGATGGTTCCCAGGGTCTGATGATGGAGCTAGAAGATGTCCATAAAAACTCGGCAATTAAGTGACATAATTCCATCGAATTTGGGATTGTATGATTCATCTTAACGAGTACTTTGGTGCTTGACGTAACTTGCGAAACCAGACTTTAAAAATTTTATGCTTCCAATACCCAATAGGTTTTAATTACGCGGCGAGTTTCTTACAAAGTGCAGCAAAATCGATGCATAAATACATGTATCATGTATCTTTGCGTTGACTTAGGAGCTTGATTTTCTGTGCTCCAAGACCTCCAAGACAGATATTTAATATTCATTTCAGCCTGATACTTCCAGCTGATTTCGAGATAAATGGTATTGACACATGGACAAAAAAGTGATTCTATAAGGGTTGCTTTTTTTAACTTCTGAGGTACGCAACCCTAAAAAAGAAACAGACGATACCCGAAACTTGGAACATGTTCCGAAGCCAGAATGGAACAGCTGGAGCATGTTCCTCATTTAAGCCGGAACGTAACATCACTAGTATCGCTCATTTGGTGCAACAATTAACATATTACTTTGGCACTTTTTGTGCAAATAATTAGTGATAACATTAATTTTGTATTTACTATAAAAATAACAATTAACTATTTACACAAAATAGGGGGAAATCCCTACTGATGTCATACTTTGTTTAAGGAAATTACACTCGCTAAGAAACAAATTGCATGAAGCATTTGTCTATATTGTTCCACTTTTGTTTATTTTCTATCTTCATATACACATGTTCTGCCTTAGGACAGAGAAGTTAATAAGACGAGAGTAAGACACTTCGTTTTATAGAACAGAATGCATTATCATTTAAGAACCTTTTAACTTAAACTTTGGGTTTCTTCATAAATGTTTTTGGTATATGCACATCCCTTGTGTAGAACTCAAATTAGATCCTATTTGATTTCTACCAAGCTTAACTTACAGATACTCTTTTCTAATGTAAAACTAATTAACACTAAGGTAAAAATTTTGCTAGACAAAATGTGATGTTGAGTTCCGCCTCTCAGGAAACAATGTCTTTAATTCAAACAGAAAGTTTAAAGTGTTAATTAGTAAAACTTAATTAAATATTCTCATACACTTTTAACATTTATCGATGGAAATAAATAAAAAAGAGGAAACCTGTATATATGTATGTATGTCTGTTACGTGAGTCAGTATGCCACAAACTGAAGATAACGTATCGTGTTTGTTTAAACGTTTATTACTATAAAAAGTTCAGTCAATTTTAACTATTATTTTTAAGAAGATTATTTTATTCTAGGTGGGTTTTTAGTCTTAATTTTATGTCTTAGTTAACTTTCTAGTAAAATTTTAACTACGACCAGCGACCCGCTCGCGGTTTCGCCCGCTTGTTTTAAAAAAATATTTATTTTCTCATTTAACTTACTTTCGTGTCTAATAACATTATCATTTAAAAGGCGATCCATACATTAAAAACTAAAGTTTCAGCCTATTCAATAAAACACTTATTTTGTAGCAATATATTTTGTATGCAATATTTTATATTGACATAACTTTTTTTTATTTACGAACCGATTTTAATAAAACTTACACTAAATGTTAAGGGAAGTTTGCCAAAATACAATAGTAAAAACTGCATTGAAGCCGTTTCTGCTTCAATGCAGTTTTTACTATTGTATTTTGTGAAAATTTTAAAATATTTTTTGATTTTCTTTCACATTTAGAAATGCCTCTATCTATAGATGTTCTTATATGACATATGTACAGACAGCGATGAGATACTTTATACTGGCTTTATTATATGTATAGATGTGGTGATTAATGTATTTTATTTAATTCTGTATTATGTTAAATTGTTGTCATACACAAAATTTTGTGATTGAGGTACTTATTTATTAGGTATATATATATTTTTATTAATTTCATAATATAATATGTAAACCTTGTACTTAAAATAGGTAGCTTAAATAAACACAAGTCCTGTAGTTTAAAATTTAAACCTAGCTAATATGTGGCGTAGTGGTAGAGTGTGTGAAATGCGCCGGTTGTATTATTCGATCCCCGCTCAGGGGAAGGAAATTATTATCATTTTCTCACTCTAGAACAAGACAAAGAGTGGCGTTGAACTCCGTCACTCAATACAGAATGTCTAAAAGATTTAGAAACGGAATGTGCTTAACATTAGGTTCCCTCAGCCTACCCCCTGCTATGTAAGCATAGCAGCGTGAAATTGAAAAATAATATAGCAATTCAGACTTAAACCCAAGGGATTTATACTTATTTCATACGAACTTAATCTAAAATTAAGTTGAAAGTGGTTCTACCCAGAAATGTATTGCAAGTATATTCGTAGAATTTAAAGACGAGACTGCTTTTTATTTTGATTATTTTCTTTTCAACTAAGATGAAGTTCTAAGTAATAAGAATATTGCAGTTGTTTGAATTATTACAGATATATAATATATATTATATGAGGCCAGACGTGGTGCAGGGCCACAAAGTGTGACTGTAAAATCGACAGGTTGTGGGTTCGATCCCCACTCGAGGAAAAGAAATATTTATTTACATTATATATTTTCATTTCTTCGCTCTGGTGTCGAGGCAAAGCGTGGCGTTGTGTTCCGCCACTCAACACGCAATGCCTCTAGAACTTGGCGGGAAGTGGGGAACGGAGTGTCTTAACACTCGGTCTATAGCCCACCCTGCTGAGTGCGGGATACAGCGTGAAGCTAATTTTTGATCTATTTATAAATATATATATTATTTAACATTTTTAGTAACACATTAAAACTTTAAATTTAAGGGCATCGTAGCGCAGAGAGGAAGCGTCTAATGGCATTCGCAATGGTTTAGGGGTTCGATTCCCACACCCAAACATCCACACTTTATCTACTGACAATGTGCGGCGCTGAATTCCGCTACTAGGTTTCGTTTTGCATATCCTTCTATATACCTAACATCTAAATCCATTTATAAATAATAATAATTAAACGATTAATTAACATAAAATATTTAAAAATATTACATGTTATCTAAAGACAATTAAAACTTCTATTTGAAATCGACTAATTACACAGTTTCTTATGCTTACATTATGCTATCATCAAGTGCTCTTTTTGATACTGAATAATTTAATGACTATTTCGAAGAAGAAAAAACGTTCGCCATAGACTATAATTTACTTTACATATTTCATTCAATATTAGATATTTATTTTTGTTTTCTTCTTTTCAGAGACTCTCACGTAAAAATGGCATCAAGGAAGAAGAGTCAACGTGGTATTGGGACCCACCACCGCAAGCGTCAAAAAACGATCACGATGTTGAAAAACAATACAAATTACAAATACAAGCTCTGCAAAATGAACTTTCCAACATAAGAGATAGAGAAAGTATCGACCAGAAAGTAGATAATGATGAAGAAATCAATCGACTTCGAGAAGAAAACAAAAATTTAACATGTAGCTTAGATGACTTGGATAATCAACATCAGGTTGCGATGGAAAAACTTCTTACGCTAAAGAAAGAGTTACAGAGAAACTTTGAAGTTCTGAAAAATGAACACGAAGAATTAAAAAAATCTAACGAAGACTACTCTGCAGAAATAAAATTATTATTACAAAAACTTAGTGAAAGAGATCAAGAAATAGAAAATTTAAAAGCAACACAATCTGATTTTGAAACATTACACCAAAAATATCTGAATTTGGAAAGAATACATAGTGTGTTAAGAGAAAATGCAGAAAAATTTCAAGAAGAGAATCAAGAATTACACGAAGAAGTTTTTAAACTTCAAGAACAAGTTACTAAACTAGAACATGACATAGAAATCGCAACTAAATATACAGAAGCATCGAATTTGGTACCGAAAGAAAAATACGAGGAATTGTTAAAAGAAATTCATGAACTCAAACATAGACGGGACTCTAACCAAGAACATTTAGATGAAATAAATATTGATGATAATGCAAAAGGCGTGATAGAAACCTTAAAAAGAGATATAAAAGAATTGAAACGACAGCTTGCTCAACGTGAAACAGATAGCCACGATAACGTAGAATCTAAAGTTTTAAAAACGGATAAAATAACACAACTTTATAACCGTTATGTAAGTTTTGACTTACCAATAGATTATGTTGGGGAAATGCCTTCTGGGCCTGAAAATATTGTAATGCATAAATTAGAAAGCGTCTTCAAAACTATAAATGCTTTCAAAAATGATATTGACGTATTACAGCAAAAGCTTTCTGAGAAAAATGTAAATGTAAATCACTTACAAGCTCAAATTGAAGATGTTACTACTGAAAATGAATATCTCACATCAGACATACAGCATTTGGAGCGTGAATTAGAAGAAATGAAAAAGAATAACGACTTTCTTATATCAGAGATAGCCACATTAAAAAATACATCAAAGCTAGAACCTATAATTGAAACTCATGAAGATAATCTTGTAAAATTAGAGACAGAGCTAGCTGATTGCAATAGAATCAATAAAACTTTTGAGTCTGAAATAAAAAGAATAGAAAAAGAGCTTGCAGAAGTTCAAAATGAAAAGAAAGTTTTGCAAGAGAGTCTCACAGACATGAAAAATAAATATACGTCTATGCTTAATGAATTAAAGATATGTAAGACGCAAACAGAAGCGGTGAAAAAACTGGAAAGTACTGCTAATTTTACTTTTGACGATAAACTCCAAAAAGCCATAGACGAAACCGATGACTTAAAGAGACGCTTAAGTTCCGCAAATTCGAAAAATGAACAGCTAGTGATAGATATTCATATACTAGAAAACGATAAAGTAATACTTACCAAACAGGTAGATGATCTAAAACAGGAAATTTTAGAAATTACAGATTCTCATAATGAAACAAAATCCGTCAATATATGCTTAGACCACAAATTACGCGACTTAGAAAGGAACTTAGAAAATATTATTCAAGAAAAGAAAAATATTGAGAAAGAAATCATTATTCTCAGAGATAAAGTTAAAGAAACTGAAGTACTTAACGCATGTACAACGAACGCAGAAAAAGTTTTAACTGTGAAAAAGCATATGGCCACCAAATTAAATGATATTATCAAGGAAAATTCCATAATCAAAAAGAAAGTAGACGCTTTGACCCACGACATCGTTAATTTGAAGAGTTCACAAGTACTACCAACTGAAAATAATTCATTTCATCATCTTAATGAAGCCCACGAGGATGATTCTAAATTTCAGGCTTTCAAAGATGAAAATAAAGAGCTTTTTGATAAAAAGAAGCACCTTGAAGAAACGCTGTCTGCCATCACCAATAAAATTGGAGTTTTAAAAGATGAATTTGAAACACTTGTTAATCTTATTGTCGCTGAAAAGGATTCTGTCATCAACAACTTAAACACTACCATAAGTACAACCAAAGCGGATATGATAAAACTAAAAAACGCTGTCAAAATGTTGGATAATATGGTACAAGATAAAAATGATAAATTAGAAGAAATGCAATCTTCTTTGCAGGAAGTCACAGAACAGCTTAACAATATGAATATCAGTAGAAATCAAAATCAAGAAGAGTTACTGAGGTTGGACAAAGAAAATGACGAAGCTTTAAACCGAATAGACAGACTTACTGATGAAATCAATACCAAAAATATAGAAATTTCTAAACTTACAAACCAACTTGAAGACTTAGAAAAAACTTGCGATGAAAACAAACTGTTACTAGATAGCAAGGAGAAAGAAATCAAGGAATTAAACCAGTCCATCGTTGAATTAACAGACAAAATGAAATCATCAGAAAATACAACACTGCCAAATGATGAATATGCAAAATTATTAGAGGAGAAACTTATTCTAGAAAAAAGCTTAGAGGAAGCTAAAAGTAACCTGGAATTTAAATTAAATGAGTTAGTAGAATTAAAAACGAAAACTTTGATGTTAGAGAATACATGTACAGAATTACAAACTGTGATAAATAATACAAAGGTAGAAAAAACAGAGTTAATTAATTTAGTAAATTTGAAACATAACGAAAGTATTCAATACCATAACGAAATTCAAAGGTTGAACCACGTTTTGTTAGAACAAACTAACGAATTCAAACGAATATTAGACGAAAAGGAAAACATTTTAAAGAACCAATCTGAAAGTTGTTCGAATTGTCAATCTATTATTTTATCTCTTAAAGAAAAAGATGAAATAATCATGACTTTAAATCAAAACCTAAATGAATACGAGAAATTAAAATCAGAATTAGTCAATACAAATGAAACTGTGAAGCAACTAACGAAGAAATGTGAAGATTTAGACAAGAGTTTAACAATACAATTGGATACTGTTAAGAAATTGACGGCAGAAAATACACAGGTGAGTTAAAATTTTGGAAATAAATAAGTTTTTTTTAAATGAATCAAGTGTTATAGTAATTCACTAGTTTTTTTTTATTTATATAACACGTAAAATATTAACATTCTCCTTTCTTATTAAAATAGAGATATAATTTTGTTTTATTGATGAGCAGTACAGCAGCTGACTGTCAACGCAACGATTGAGGGTTCGATTCCCACTGAGGGAAATGAATTATTTCCTTAGCGTGAGATTAAGAACATTGTTATTCCACAGTTGTCAGAACAAGAACAAAATTCTTCTCGCGAATTAGAAAGGCTACGTCATCATCTGGTAGAGATGGAAGAGAATTATACACAGGATCTAATGATATCAGAACAAAAGCTAACTGAGTGTCAGGCGAGGTTGCATCAAGTGGAGGAACGGGCGAAACAGACAAGCACTGTTTATACAAGTAATAGGTAAGTTAGGAAATACTATGAATATACATATATATATATCTTAGATCAAAAAAAGTATGGGGAAGAAATATGGGGAGAATCTTAAATCAAAATAAATATGGGGACTTTCATGCAATCGTTGCAAAATCCACAAAAATAGTAATTTATAATATGACTTTGGTTAATGGTTTATGGATAATTCTTGTTCAGTATACTGACACTACCGTGCAGCAATTGTGGCTTATACGCCATGTTCACCCATTTAGAGACGGCTAAATGTTAGCAGCCACTAACCACCTTTTTCTATAAATTCATAGCATTCGTGCAAATCAAGAAGTGGAAACACTAAGAAACCAAATCAAGTTGTTAGAAAAGCAAAGGGAAGAAGTACAAATGCGGTTGAGTGATGCTGAAGACGCGAAAAGCAAGAGCGAGGCAGCTTTAACTAATTTGCAAGTTGTTTTGGAACAGTTCCAACTGGGTAAGTTATAGCTATTAAATTGAATAAAACTTTTTTAATAAAGTAAAAAGCTAAAAATTATAAACTGTGCAAATATTAATTCTTAATAAAAATATATAAAATATAAAATTTTATTTCAATTATAGAACTCTCTGGTTTTTTTGTTGGTTATACTGTTGTAAAATTTGTATCATTAAGGATTTAATAAATATTAAAACGTCTTTTCAAGGCAATATTGATCCTCCCCTCCAAGATTGTTTCAAATATGTTATTATTGAAACAAATACCAAGTTTCTGCCTCCAATAGCTTTCAGATCTTAGACATGAATTTTAGTTAAGAAGTCATAAGTTAATTAGAGTAAAAAATTTAGGTAGTATGTAGCTTATCATTTTGAAAGTGGGTCACTATTGCTGTTATATTGTGATATTACTATATCACTCATTCTCACCTGTGGTTTATATGATTATAGTGTTTAGTAATAAATATATAATAATCATAAAATTATAAACCAGGACTGACAATTAAAAATGAGAAACGAAGAAATAATGTCTAGAAAAAAAAGTAGCAATTGAAATTTTTTATAATAAAATTAGGTGTACTTGAATATAAACAAAAAATATATTTCAATATTTTAAAATCACCCGTTCCAGACAAAGAAAGAGACATACACGCGGCCACAGAGAAAATACGTAACAAAATGGAGGAGGTTAAATATCAAAATATTAATTTACAAAAGGAAATTGCACGTCTAAATAGAAAATTAGAAGATTCAATAGCTGGTCTACAAGCCGCTACGAGGTTAGGCGACCAGGTTGAAACTAAGACGGCGCAAATAAACGATTTAAAGGAACAAGGTAAACTTTTTAGTATTTTAGCGTTGTATATAAGAATTTGTGTAGATTTTTTTTAATTTGTTGATTTTAAAAGGATAAATTATAGCCTTATATTAATTATTCATATAACGTAACGCCATATTTATAAATAAGGCGTTAAGTTTCGCGAATCAATACGTACTGTCTCGAAAATTGAGCGAAAAGTTATTGAAATATAAATATATAATTATATACATATAAGTAAAAATGTCTACCTGATCACAATGTTATTTGTTAAAATTTGAAAGAAAAAAATAATAGCATAATTGTTATCTGAGGCCGGTCGTGGCGCAGCGGCACGAGGTGTGACTGCAAAATCGACTGGTTGTGGGTTCGATCCCCACTCGAGGAGATGAAATATTTACTTAAATTTATATTTCCATTTCTTCGCTCTGGTGTCGAGGTTAAGCGCGGCGTTGAGTTCTGCCACTCAACACGCAATGCCTCCAGAATTCGGCAGAAAGTGGAGTATGGAGTATGGAGTGTCTTAACACTAGGTTCCCTCTGCCTACCCTGCTGTGTGCGGGATACAGCGTGAAACTAATTTAATTTTTAATTTTATAATTGTTATCTTAATAATAAGCGAACCGCTCGCGGCTTCGCCCGTTTACACTACTAAATTATTTAATTTCTCTTCTAAATTACTTTCGTAATCTAATAAAATTAACATTTTTAAGACAATATCCATCATTGATAGCTAAAGTTACAAGAATTCAAAAAAGTGAAAACTCTATTTAAATCGGTTAACTCTATTTAAGCACAACGCACAGACAAACAGACAAAAACTTTCAAAATCATTGTTTTGGGTTCTATTACATTAATAAATATCCCAAATAGTAAATTTTGTCATATATCTTCTACATACAGACAGAATTTAGTTACGTTGTTGTCGCTATATTTATTATCTGGATTATTGTCTGGATTCTGGCTGTAACAAAAAAAAAATACTGTCACATTTGGCTCAATTTTTTTTAAACACCTCCGTTCCCCATTTTCCGTCAAGTTCTTGAGGCATTGCGTGTTGAGTGGCGGAACTCAACACCGCGCTTTGCCTCATTGCCCGAGCAAGGAAATGAAAATATTACATAATTAATTTGCCCGACTGGGAATCGAACCACAAGCGTCGTGCTTATTGCATGCTTGTGTCCCAGCGGCACGATGATCTCAGCATTAACAGCATCGGCATTTTTTTTTCACATTCACATAAGATTTATCCTTTTAAAGCCTGTGTAGTTTTAATAGTGCACTATTATAATGTTAATTGTAGTGTAGAGTGAATAGATATTTTCATAATTTAGATTTACTTGTTTCGATATGTTAAAAATGTTCATATCTAAGTTTTGTTTTTTGTTTTTTTTTATAAGATTTAATTGAATGACTGTATTTGTATTTTTTCTTTAATAATAATTAATACCGTATTATTGCATTTTATCATTGTTTTACTACTTTTCAAATGTTTAATCGTTTAAAAATTATTGTATCATTAAATTATGTAAGTCAATAATTTTTCTTTTATCAAATGACTATTTTTTTTGGATGAAATATAGAAAATTCGACACGAGACTAAATATCAGCTGGTAATTCTGGGGTCGTTCATCCCCAGGTTATCAGTTGGTATAAAGTTGTGTGTCGCATTACTTCGAACAAACAGACACACGTAAGTTAAATGTTAAATATATCTATGAATATGTATAATGTATAATTAGTGTTGGTGAATATTTTTTTAAGATCTCGCTATTAATTTATTCAGCGTTGGGTTACGCCACTTAACAAGGAGGATAGACTTGACACTAAGTTATCTTTGTATATCCCGAATACCATATACTGTTGTCGAATATTGCTAATATTCGACAATTTTATTAAGCTAAAACAAAAGAAACACGCTGTTGTGTACATTATTATTAAAATAATTGTTCAAAAGCTATATTTTTAAATTAAATTATTCATTTTAAAATAAAAATATATTGATTGTCTTAATAGGAGTTTTATTTACTTTTAAATGTCAGTTATACGTTTGTAATAAATAATGATTTATGTAAGATTTATATTATTATTCACCGTCACTATTTATATAAAAAGTTTACGCTTTAAACGTGTGTCTCGTTCTGTCTTGTCTGTTCTGTTTTCTGTTTTGTTTTATGATTTTTTATAGAAATCGAATCGAATTGAATCGATGTTATTTTGTAGTTTTTATATGAATCTTTATTTTTTTTCATATTTTTCAATATAGTAGTCTCAAAATTAAAAGTTGCATATAATAATATCAATTTAAAATTTTAGTTCATTATTATTGACTTAACGCAATAGGATAATTACATTTAGAAATTCTGTATATAAATAAATTTGACGAATGCTAGAGTTCATAATTTTAAATTTTCATATAAATCAGAAATATTTCATTATTGTTTTTTTTTTCATATAAAAAATAAAGATTCATTTACACATATATGTATGTATATATAATGCTTTCTCAGAAGTCAAGAGCCAAGCTTGCACCGACTTCGGTCTAATCTCATTTGGTAACTGTGAGTCTTCTTGACATCGCGACCTGTCAGACTGACAGTGACAGTTCAGCCACCTGTTAGTTTTGACAGCCTGTCGCGTTCAACTCAGATTACCATATGGGGTTTGATTGAGGAGTAGGTATAACACATCGTGACGTCTGTTTTTTTTCACCATTCTAATGTTTTTTTTTTTTTGCTTTTTTTATTGTCTATTAAATGTCAGAAATTTCACAATAATTTTAAAAGTGAATGAACTGAAATTTTTGATACAAAATGCATTATTAAATATTCGTTTTGCACTTGCATTTTTGTAGCACTTATCTGTTGTTTTGTTGTTTAATACTATTTAAAAACATGATATTAAAAAATACCTTTGTTTACTTTTTAACTAAAACATAGGTAAAGAATTCGTCATATACGATACGTCATAACTTAATTATTATAGCTTATTTATATGAAAATCATGTTTTCGAATACTTTATAATTTTGTAATCCCCCCAGTAGAAGAATAGAGCTCCAAAGAAGATAGTCTCATTGTCTCTGAGTATTACTTCAGGTACTGGTAGAATGATATGAGAACTAAGATCACTTTCACTTGTGATTTTCTTAATAAACGCAACCAATGCTAAAATTACATTAATTCAAAATCTATACTTAAAAGAGATTTGATTTTGTTCATAGTTTTCGGCAGTAAAAATCCAATTCTTTACTTTTAGAGAAATGAAAAGTTTTTCTATATCATCATTGTGTCAGTGTCTTCAGTTCTCTACCCAGTGACTGAATAATACTTTGAGATCGTGATGACATTTGCATCGTCGCTACCAAACGCATGGTGAGAGTAGATATACCTAGTATTGGTTTGTTTTTATTTTAATCTGTTATGTATTTTTTTATGTTTTGAATTTTGACAGCTATCATATTTTGTTTTTCTTTTTTTAAATTAGAGATTTATTGTGTTAAATTTGTACGTTAAGATATTAGTTTCAATAATACACAAATATTTAAAAAATGGATTTATTAATTAAATATGTTTTTTTGCGACAACACTATCTTTGTATAATAAATAAAGAAACTATTTTTAAATGTTTTTTCCCTTCCTAATACTGTAGTACGAGCACTTCAAACTTCAGTGGCGGCTGCAGAAGAAAGATATTTTAATGCGATATCAAATCAACAGGACAAAGTTGATAAGAATTTGGTCAAGAACTTAGTTATTAATTACGTTATGACAGCTGGACAGAGTAGTAATAATAGGTGAGAAAAGATTAAATATATTTTTTAATAGTAATAGCACGAAGCGCAATGGAACTGCGTCTGACAGTAAACCAGACGGTGCTTGTTTCTATTGTTTCCGAGGGATGAATCATTTTCATTTTCTCGCTCTGATACCAAGAAAAAGCGCGGTATTGAGTTTCGTCAGTCAACACACAATGTCTTTAAAATTGGGCGGCGCTATGGAATACGGAATGTCTTAACACTGGGTTAGTTCTGCAGCCTTCTATTTACGGGACATTTGATAACTCGACGACGCACTTTGTGCAAAATTAACTTAGTTATTAAGACTTAATAACTTAGTTATTAAGTCTTATTAAGTCAATACTGTATAAAAGTTTTTTTTTAAATTAAAAAGTAAAATTTGGAGTCTTATTAATCATTGCGTACAATCAGACATGTTTAATGTTTATTTACATTACGATACAGTCGTTTCAAAGGAAACATATAATAAACGTAAAAGCTATAAAACAAATTTTCTTTTCTCTTCCAGAGCACAAATCCTAAGAATACTATCAACAGTCTTAGACTTCAATCAAACAGAGTGTGAAAAACTAGGTCTAGTACGTTCAACCAACGCAAGTGATAGCTTAGCGGCGGAATTTGTGAAATTCCTACAAAATGAGTCTAGACCTAGGGCACAGTTGCCTGATATGATGGGGCTGCAGGGTGGTAGGGCGTCGGTCGCCAGTTCAAGGAAAAGTTCTACTATAGGTAAGTTCTAAATCTGTGCACTAGGGCTCAGTTTTCGCATATGATGGGATTCCAGGTGGTAGGGCATTGGTAACCAGTTCTACAAAAAGAATATAGTACATATAGGTTAGTTAGCAGAAAAAAATAGTAAGTCTAGCGTCGGTAGCCAGTTAGATGAATGGTTCTATTATTATTAATATATCTCTCTCTCTCTCTGATATCAATACAAAGTATGTCGTTGAGTTTCTCCACTTAACGCAAACAAATCTTAATACTCTCATGGATATAATGTGTAACTAAAAAAAATATATGTATTATTTTCCAGGCCCACACCCAGTTTTCGAAGTTGGCCACAAACGAAATCCATCTTCTAGTTCCAATAATGTATTATTCCAAAATTTGGATAACATAGAAACAAGCTCTCAAGTATCTATAGAATCTGAAAGTAAAGTAAAGCCAATAAATACATTGGACACTGGAATAAATCAAACAAGGAATAATGAAGGCGCCATCTTGAAACATGTTTTAAAAGATATGTAATGTAATTTAATATAATGTTATAAAATGTGTAAATTAATCAAACATTTTTTGCCCTTTTTGTTTTCTTTTATTGTAACAGAAATTGATATTATAATATTAGTAGAAAATGAAATTAACCATACAAAGAATAATAAAGGCGCCATTTTGAATCATATTTTGAACAATATGAAATGTAATATATTTTTTATTATAAATGAATTTTATTCCTTTAATGGAATTTGTAATTAATTAAATTTATAATGAAAGCTCCATTTTATTTATAGTTTTTTTTAGTAATACAAATAGATATTCATATATTAATGAAAAGTGAAATCAATTATACAAAGAATAATAAAGGCGCCATTTTGACTCGCCATAAAAATTTGAAACAGTATAAAAACGACCATAGTTCGAAAAAAGAGTTTTTCGTTCCTAAGTGTTGGATTACACTTAAAAAATGTTAAAAAATATGTAACATACGTATTTAAACTTTTTTCTCATGAAGTAATTAATTTAAAGAAATTTTAATTCATCTAACAAATCATAAAAGCTTCAATTTTAATTGTCTGCTGTTTTTTTTTCTCTGTAATAGAAATTGATATATAATATTAATTAATGGAAACTGTCAATGATCATACAAAGAATAATGAAGGCGCCATTTTGAAATGTCTTGAAAGATGTAACGTGCATTTTTTTGGTTGTTCTTTTTTAAATATAAAACAATATATAAAGCAATAAAAAGCTTTTCTTTTACATAATATAGCATTATAGCAATATAGCATTTAGTTGATATATTTATTTAAATATATAGAAACTGTTTGTGGTATTAATCTTAATTTTTAGTTTCTCTTTCTATAAATGTAATTAATATATAATAAAATAAAAATTCTATATGAACATATGAAAAATTATTTTTTTAACTCATACATTTGCGTGGATAACTTGTATTAATATGTAGTTTGCTACTTATATAATTCACTTTTATAAGGAAACTATTTGTGTTAAATTCTAGTTAATAGAATATTATGTATGTATAAATAGTAAATACATTATATATTTGTATATAATGTATTTACTATTTATACATACATATTTATAATACATTATATATTATATATTTGTATTACATTTATATGAATGTGATGACATTTATATTGTAAAAATAAATTCTTTATGTTCAACGTTAGTATTTAAATTTAGAAATATTTCCTAGAATTTTTTCCAATAGCCAATATGCTTTTGCCTAAAAAAATAAAATATGTAATGATTGAATGCTATATATTTCATTTCAATTCATATCTTAACATACATAGATTAATAAAAATTATTTGTTATAAATTTAAAATTGTATTGTGGGACAGAGACAGAGATATATCTTAATGAAAATGTAAGTAGAAAATAAAATACGTTGATAGGTAGTATATTGAACTGTATATTTAAGACAACCACATACTTTTGAGGCCAGTCTTGGCGCAGGGGCACAAGCTAAACGCGACAAATTTTGCCTCCGATTCCCACTCTTGTAAGTGGGGAGCGAAGTTCCTTAACACTAGGAACTACTCGCTTCATATGGGAAACAGCTTGAAGCTGAAAATGTCTTTTAAAGAGGATTCTCTTTATAATAGGTGTTCTGCAATAATAACGTCGGCGTCCCTAGTAGAGATCACTCAGATGAAGTCAGTTGGTTTGTGAATTAAGGTATCGGAATACAAAAATATTTTTAGTCATTTTTTTTCTTCTAAATAATAATGTTATTATAATTTTAAAATATTTTTTTTCAATACAATTCGGTATCTACTTTCTTTTTTCATAAATTGAAAAATATTTATTATTAATAATATTTTGTATATTAATGTGTATATTTGTACATTTTGTTTTAATTTAATTCACTTCATGTTCAAATTTATTCTTTTAAAATTAGGATTTCAACATGTTAATGATCGAGTGTTGACATGAATTTAAATATGTTTATAACCTTAAAATTCTAAAACCAAATCAATTATAAATATAAAGATAATTTTTATTTAACAAAATAAAATGTAAACTACCAATGAAAATATCAATTAGACTAAATCCTTTTTTTTTATTTGAAATTCTGCCAACATTTCTTTTGACCTCAATCGGTAAAAGAACCCATGCCCTATAAAAATAGTTATAAAATGTGATAGTAATATTATATATCGGCCTTATAATTAATATTAGATGTTTTTAAGTAAATAACTTCATATGTAGTTTCATATGTTTGTCGGTCGTTTCGCTGAAACATAATATTTCAATACATTAATATAGCTTTTAAAATTAAATTGTGTTTTATTTAATAATATTACAATTTTTTTCTAGTGTTAAGACCGTCAAATTCTGGAGATATTGCTTGTTGAATAGCGGAACTCAACACCGCGCTTTGCCTCGTTAATGGAGCGTGAAAATGAAAATATTACGTAATAATCGAACCCACAACCTGTACACCTCTACTATTACTATACCATATACTATTATTATTTTTTTGTTAAAAACACATTCATAATTTTTAAATGTTATCTGTTATATGTATGTAAGATATATAAAAAACATTAAAAGCCTCAAATGAGGCCATCGTGGCACAGTGGAATATCTGGCTATAAACGTGATGATTGTGGGTCCAAATTTGGAGGAATGAAATGTTTTCATTACCTCGCACTGTTGATAAGAAAGCGTGGCGTTGAGTTTCGACTTTCGACACTCAATACACAAGATTTAAAATTACTGGCGAAAGTAGAACGGAATATGTTGAGACTGGTTTCTCTGCCTATCCTGATATATGCGGAATATAACTGATAGGTGTAAAAAAAAATCAGCTTCACTGTGTATCCCGCACACAGCAGGGTAGGCAGAGGGAACCTAGTGTTAAGACACTTCGTTCCCCATTTTCCGCTGATTTCTGGAGGCATTGCAAGTGATAGGTAAATAGGAAAAAGTCTGACAAGAGCTCACCCACTGAGGGTTCCGTATAAAAATTGAATGTTTTCTGAATTTCAAGCTCAGCTTAGATAGAATTCTTTCATCTGATACCTAACTTGAATTAGCAACTTTAATACCAAATATTGCCCCCTTTTAAGGCTATTATTTTTTAGGATTTAACAACAAATGTATTTAGATTTTTTTCCTCAACTAGTACTATATGTAGATGCTAGCTTCCAAATTTCATAATTATAGGTCAACCGAAATTACTCTATAAATTTTGATTCCCTTTATAATATCGAAATACGCGTTTCTTGCAATATAAATAGCCATATCTTTTTTTAAGTAAATGGAGAAATGTTTTTTTACGAAATGATTTCCTGAAATGATCCCCAGGGGCTTTAGATCTGAGTATATGGTTTAAATTTCAATTCAATATCTCTAAACGTTCCTGATATAAGACCTCTTGACATACAGATAGACAGACGACGGATGGACGGACAACAAAGTAATCTTATATGGGTTCCTTTTTTCTTTAAAAGGTACGAAACACCGTACTCTGACTACCCTGCTATAGATACAGCGTAAAGCTAAGTTTCCTAAAATTATATACAGAAATTTAATATTTTATATTTGGATACATTTTTAATTAATATTAAATACTATTTTAACAAAATATTTTACCTATATAACGTAAATAAACTATTAGTAGCGACATCTAACTTACTCATCAATGATGTATATGTATTATGTTAAAACAATCGTACTTTCTTAGGCTAGATTTAGTTTTCTATTGATCAAGCAGATGGCAGTATTATATAGCATTTTTTTAGCCCCGCGCACATACAGTGCAGGGTAGACGAGGAAACCTAGTGTTGAGACACTCTCAATCCATTAAGACACTTCCGCTCCCCATTTTCCACCGAATTCTGGAGGCAATGTGTCTTGAGTGGCACTTAACGGCGCGCTTTAACTCGTTACTAGAGCGGGGAAACAAAAATATATACTATTTAATTTCCTCGAATAGGAATCGAACCCACAACCTGTCGCGCTTACAGACACTTGTGACCCTATGCCACGACTGGCCTCAATATAAAAATTAAGTACGAAGATTTTTCATGTCGGATACATTAATACTAATAACAACAAACATCTTCATAAATCAGTCAATTAAATAAACAATTAATTAATTATTAAAAATATATTTTAGGAAAGCGATACAGTAAAGCACTTAAACGACCTGATTATTATAAGTGATTCCTTGCAAGTTGTGCGGTTTGGGTAATTTTTTTATTGGGAAAACCATATAAAATAACCACCAAAAAAATGTCGTTATAAAAAAATATATTTTAAAACCGTAAAGTGCGAGTTCAAATTCTGTGCAAAATTACAATTAAATTACAATAAATCTATTACAATTTTAAATTTCGTTTTTTTAGCGTTTCGTACCTCGAAAGGAAAAAAATCTTATAGGATCACTTTGTTATCCGTCTGACAAGTCTATTTATCTCGACATTGCATAGAGGTTTCCAGCTAAAATCTTTGCATCAAGGAACCATATGCCTAAATATTGCCAAGCATATCAAGCTAAAAGTGAAGCTTCTGTCAATGCAATCGAAAGATACGAGCATTTATGCACTGATTTAGCTGCATTTGGTATGAAATTCGCTGCGAAATCAAAACCTAAAGGATACTTACCGTGGACTTACAGTTATGAAATTTGGCACGACGACGTGAGAACTTGCTCGTATAACACAAATAAAGGAAACATGCCGAAATTGGAAGGTTTATAGGTATTTTATAGAAAAAAATATTACAAACTTATATTTGTAGTTCATTTCATACAACTTTAGTTATAACTTTTATTGGGAAACTTTTATAAGTTGGACTTAAAGTTGACCTACAATTCCGGAATAGATACGGAGGCCTCAGTAGATGAGTCCGACTCGCACTGATTCCTCATATAGCAGGGTAGATACTCCGTCCCGAACCTTCCGCTGAATTTTTCGGGCATTCCGTGTTGAGTGGCGGAATTCAAACGCCGCACTTTTCAATTTTTTGTCTTAAAATAGAATAAATTTATAAATATAGTGTTATGCTTGCTTACCCATCTGCTGGTTTCAAAAAGCTATATAACTGCAGTGTATTTAAAAAAAACGTAATTTAAATTGTTAGGTAACAAAAAAAATTAAAAAAAAAACTTCTTAAAGATGTAATTGCGATATATACAATTTAAATATATAAAAAAATTGTAGGTTTAATCGTGTAATAAGGAAGCTGTTGGCAACGGTTTAAGAAAAGGACACGTTTAAATAGCGGACGATGTGTTGTCACAATTTCCTGGATATTGCAAGCTTGAGAAAAATTACAAATGTAAAATAAGTCTATACTTCTATATTAATATTATAAAACTGATAAGTTGAACTCGACAATCTTAGAACTAAATGGTTGAACTCGACAATCTCAGAAAATGATATTGACTTTTTTACTTTTTTGGAACGACCGACATATAGAGAGGTTTTAATAGTGTCGAGGAAGGTTATGTGGTTGATAATATCCTTCTTATAGAAAAGAAAAAATAAATGAAAAATCCACATATTATTAGGTACTATTTCATCATCATCATCATCGTCATCTCAACCTTTGTACCCCCACTGTTGGAAATAGGCCTCTATCAAGGATTTTCATAACAACCGGTCCAGCCACTTCCACACCCAGCGGCTTCTTACCACCTTGACCAGTACTTCAGTCCTTGATAGAGGCCACTGAGCAGCATAAACGTCAAGTTACTGTTTGCATTGCTTATGGACTCAGATCTCATTTCTTAAATCTGCAGGGATCTATTTTTTTAATGAAACTTATAGTCAAGGGTTGCCTGGTTAAACAAGTCACTTAATGTTAATAATTTGCATTTCATGCATCCTGAGACATTAAGTAATCTGTTTAAACCAGGCAACCCTGGGCTTGCGGCAGACTGAGAACTGGCAGCCATTGTTTTTACAATTCCTTATGCGATTTTCATCCAAATGATGTGGGATTCATATAAAAAACATATGAGTGCAATTTCTCCAATATAATTGGTTAGCAAAGGAGGACTCCTAGGAGGAGGTGTCCTACACAGAACGCCGACGGATCGTGGGGAACGCAGTGCATGTGTGCCATTATTATTAGAAGAAACCCAGTAAAAGCATTAAGTATTTCAACTTCTGATTACTAAAAGTATATTCCTATATTTTACATTGCGTTCTCATCAGTATTTATCACTAATAAAATAGGTACAAAAATACATATTTTTTTGACTTTGAACTGACTACTATAGATAATAAAAAATAGAGATAAAAAATCGTTGAAGGTTTCTCCCAATTTTTCATCGTAAAGTGATCCAATTTTCCCCTAACAAATTTTATATTAACACGTTTTATTATTTTGACCTACATATTAGAGGTCAAAGACGAAGCCAATTTCCCTTACTTAATGTATTAGATAATGATTATTATAGCATATTGCTAAATAACATTTGCTAACTACTTCTCATAGTCATGGGTTCAGATGTTGTAGGTATTTTTTAATTATTAATCAAGATTACTTACATTTTTTTTTTTTGGGAACCTAGTGACACTCTGCTTCCATTTGGACACGTCCGTTCCCCACTTTCCGCCGACATCTGGAAGCATGGCATGTTGAGCGGCGGAATTCAACGCCGAGCTTTGTCTGGTTATCAGAGTGAGTAAGTGAAAATATATATTAAATATTTAATTTTGTAATTATATTAAATATTTAATTTATATATTAAATATTTAATTTTATATTAATTTTGTTTACAGTCGCTTATTGCCCCTATACCACGACTACAAGTTGAAATATATCCCTTAAATTTTGAAGTATATGCCCTTAAGTTTTACACTAAGTTTTGTCTATCCGTCCGTATGCCACAGTCACTTTGCACAGAAACTATGGTTAGTGTATGCTACAAAATTATTTATATAATATGATTTTGAAAAATAATATGACTAAGCGAGGCCAGTCGTGGCACAGTGACACAAGCCAGCACTGTATACGCGACAGTTTGTGAGTTTGATTGCCATTCGAGGAAATGAAATATTTAATATTCTCATAAAAGTATTAAAAAGTGCACCCTTTTAACTTTTTTTACAGCGATGCCGGGCGGAGAGGGAAGAGGGTACGAAGTCTCTAAGAAGCAAGCACTACGTGACTACTTGAGGGAGATCAAACCTAGGCTTGGGTTCGTCAAAAAGGGCTCGTCATGGCACAAGCGACTGTAAACGCGACGGTTATGGATTTGATTCCCACTGGAAGGAATGAAATATTTAATATTTTCATTACCTCGCTCTGCTAACGAGGCAAAACACGGCGTTGATTTCCATCACTAAACACGCAGTGCCTCGAGAAATAGGGGGATGGAAGTGTCTTAGTGGGAACAGAGTGTCTTAACACTGGATACACGTTCCCTCTACCTACCCCGCTATAAAAAAAAAATAGTAGTTCAATATAATCATAATTATACATTATAATAGTATAGCAACAAGGATTTTGTTTATATTTACATAATATTTCATTTGCTTTTTCCTTACTAAAAAATAACTTCTGTGTTTTGTCGAAAATTCAAAAGATGGAAATAAACATACCATAACATTACCGTGGTTTTTTAAGACTTCTGTGCTTCACCAGAAATGGAAGCCTTAGAGTGTTCCAAAAAGTACCATGTTCTTTTTCTTTTAAATCTAACTTATCACGAAAAACGCTTGAAGATAAAATGACATATAATTACTTAAATATAATGCTATCATTGTTTATTATACTTACTACATATGTATATTACTAAATATGTAGATATTCTTTTAAAATAAGAAATTAAGAAAGATATCCAAATTATTAATTGCC